>JAMXBD010003131.1:0-137824 GCA_024138025.1 Combretum micranthum | reverse complement strand
TTGATTGAAACGGAAATTCTTTTTCACAAAATATCACATCTCTTGACACAAAAACTTTTTTTCTTTCTAAATGATAAACCTTATACCCCTTTGGTCCATGAGGATAACCAATAAAAATGCAACGATGGGATCCACTTGAGAATTTATCATGTGTTTTATCATGATTATATGTGTAGTAAAGTAAACCAAAATCCTTCAAGTGAACATAATTAGGTTTTTTCTTGACGAGTACCTTATAAGGACTTTTACCTCTAAGGATGGGAGTTGGTATCATATTAATGAGATATACTGTAATTAAAACAAATTCCCCCCAAAACTTCAAGGGTAAATTAGCCTGGAAATGCAAAGAGCATGCTACTTCAAGAATATGATAGTGTTTGCATTTGTAAACCCTTGAATATTATGCTAAGTTTATGTTTAAATCTTAGGATTAGAAGTCAACCGAAAACTTTAAAAGTAAACAAAAGCTACAAAAACCCTAGTGTTTAGATCCAATAATCCCGTTCTCTTAACCTTAAAACAATAAAATTGAGAAAGTCATGGAATATGAATTGTAATAATATAGGGAAGCCTAAAAAGATCAAATTCATCAAAATTTAATTCGTTTTAAACCTGAACGGAATCAGTTATTGGAAAACATGTCATAGGGATCGGAATAGTAAAAATATTCTGATGACACCATTAGATTCATAATAATACAAGGATTAAAAAATATCAGTTTTATAATTTTTCGGTAGCTACAAATATCATATTTTGCATTTATACGCATATTTTCTTTACTACCGGTAGATTATTAGTCTTGTTTACTATTCATTACTATTAATCTATTTCTACTTTTTCTTACTACCTATACACCTATTTTTTATTTTTTTTTTTTCTTTTCCAATACAACTTCACATCTCTCATGCCTCACATCTTGATCACTTTTCATTAACCTAAAAAACAAATTCACTCTCTCCCTCTCTTTGGTACCCTCTTTTCTCTATAATTTTTTTTAATTTACTTTATTACATCTAATTTCTTTCCACAAAATTCTATAAATACCTCCTATCCCCCTTTTCTTTCATACACTTCTCTTACATACTAAAACTTTACCAAATTTCCACCATAAAATCTCTCTCCAATAATTTCCTCTGTACAAACTTTTCTTCTTCTTCTAACCCATAGGTAAATGTCTTAAACCTTTCTTTATGTTCATGTAACTTAGTATGAACTTTGTGTATGTTTTTTAAAAATCCATAGAGGTTAAGAAAGTAACAATAAGTTTATAATTTGTTGGAATAGCCATAATTTCCAAATCATATTTTACATATGTATTAATGTATTTGTGCATAATCTTGATGCATGATGAATATGATTCATGTTAGTACATGATATATGTGTTGTGTTAATGTATTTGAGTATTGATATATCTTAGTGTAACTAAATATTGAGTTTATAAATTTATAAGTATAATAAAGTGTATGAAATTTTGCTTAAAACAAGTTAAATATACTCTAAATATTTTCTCTACGTAATAGAATTTTTAGCCATGTTAACAAGCCCAAAAACACATCTTTAAGGCCTCAAAACAAGCCTAAATCATGCTTAACAAACCCATTACTTTTGGCAGCCCCTAAAGTCAAAGTTAAGATAAGTATGAGCCTCATTTGTTGAAGAAAAACACACTCCAAAATCTGCACAAAAAGCCATACGAATTTTCATCTAAAGCTTAGACAAGTTTCTTTCCCTTGTTCTTAAAACCCTACTCTCCAAGCTCTAAGCAAGGTCAAGATCCTAAGCCCGAGTGATATAAGTTGTTCAAGCGTTTATCATCAAGATATAAAGCCTCTTAAGGTATATGTGTTTGTTTGTTACATGTATATTTGTAGTCAAGTTTTCTTGTGAGAATGAGTTTTATGCTAAATAAGAGTTAGGATGAGTTCTATATATTGATAATGGTTTACGTAGTATATTGATGATTTAAGGACCTGTAGTATGTACTAAACATATAACTTGAAGTGTAGAGATGTTTGGAATTTGAAGCAAGGAGTGTTGATGATGTTGATGATGTTGATGATGAGAAAGAAGCGTTTATGCATGAATTATGTTGTGTTGAGAAGTGAATTGTTACTAGTTGGGTTAAATAATGTTATGAGAATGAAATTGTGCTTGGTGAGTTCAAAATGAAGTGAGAAAGTGAATATGAGAAGTTGGTTTATGATAAAAGTGTTTTGGTCGTACTTGAATTGGTGGAGTAAGAATGAAGTGTCAATCTGAATTGATATTTGATATGTTTAATGAGATGAAAATGAAGTTTATGCATGTTAGATGTTGATAGAATACATGTTTGAGGAATTAAGAAGTTGGGAATATATTTGAAGGAGGTTGGAAAAGTGTGAAAATTGCAAATTTTCAAAGTTTAAAGTAGGGGAAAAGTTTTGGGCAAATCACAGGCAAGATAGGTCTCGTGATGAGCTCAGTTTTTCAAAAAACTTGTCAGATAACTAATTACAGGCAACCTAAAGGGCATGATTAGTTCTGATCATGAAGTTTTTCGTCATCATGGGTGACCAAAAGGGCGTGATTAGCTCTGATCATGAAATTTTTCCTCATCATGGGTGACCTAAAGGGCGTGATAAGTCTTCTGCAGCACGACAGTATTTTTGTAAAATAATCATAACTTTTTCATCCAAAATCGGATTTAGGTGATTCAAATTGCGTTGGAAATCCTAAAAAGAGATCTAAAACTTTCATTTCGTAAGTTTTTGCAAAATCAAAAAGTATCAATGATTAAATTTTACTTCTTTTTAGCTGTTGCACTTTCCAAACAAAGTTTTAAAACTCATTTTTGCATTTTAAATGTGTGATTGCTTTGGAAATGGATCTTTTTGGACTAAATGAGATAGATTAATGATATTTAATGTGTAATGATGATTAATTGATATAATTAAACATGATTTAGGTGGATTTATAGATTAATAAGTAATTTGACTAATTATGGATGTTAGTTGCAAAATGAACTTAGTTGATAATCTTAAGTTCAACTTGGATTAAATGAACTTGAATGAGTTAAAATGAATTAGATTGTTTATGTTTAATCAAATTGACTTAGTAAATGAATTAAATGACTAATTCTAATCAATTTGGCTAAGATTAAGTTAAAATGGGTTTAATAGCTAATAATTGAATTAGATTAATATGATAGGATGATCTTTGAATAACATGAGGAATTTATTGTTTCAAATGTGTATTTTCTTGGGAAATAATGTATTTTCAAATATGAATGTTTGTATATGCATGCTTTGTATATGTTTTTGTGATAAGAAACTATAATTAAAGTGAAAAGAAATACTTTGACAGACAGAGGAGAACTGTCCATATTTTGGCGAGATGATATTCACAGCCATAGTGGAGTTCCAAATTAGTGTCTGATCAAATAGGTTAATAAAATGAGCTTGATATAAGTGGATAAAGAGTTTAAGTTCTTATATGAGTTTAACTTTATGAGCAGATGCTTAAACCTATCTCCTGTCTTATCTTCTGAGATAGTTTCTAATTCTTCTGGAGTATCCTCTAAGTTGTATATCTGATTTATCTTTTGAGGTTTTGGTGGCTTTTTCACAAAAGGAAATAAACTCGGTAGAGTTTTTGTCAAATAATGAGCACCATCACCGGGGTTCATGTTTTTCATACAAGCGATTATATATATACCAGGTATGCAGTAACTTGTTTGATTTTTTGCCTAGGATAGGCATAACCAAAACAAATCCTAATAGAAGAGAAACTTAAACTTTGATTGATTAATTGTCTTTTACACCGTTAAATCCGTATCTAACCTGGATGGTAGATCGGTATTCGGTTTGGGGAGCGACACCTTACTCAGGTTAGGGGCACGGTAATTTTAGACGCTTAGGCCACCCTGTCATAATGCAATGACTTTCATAAGTGATACAACAGGTAGTCGATACGGTTTTTGGTATTGGTATAACGTTTGCTTAGGCCTGGGATGAAGTAATATGATTTAGTTCAAATGTTTATGGGGACAGTTGAACTAAGTGATATTATGGACCGAGATAAGTGAAGTTGTATAACGACTAAAAACCCTATATGAGGCCATTTTCTTTTTATCGATTATATAATCTAGGAGATATAAGTTTTCGGGTTGCTTATATCAATCTCCTGAGCATCGAGATTGTTACTCCAATTCCCCTAGATACCTCTGTTGTCCGAAATTTGAATACTCTAGTGTTGTTTGGCTAACTAAAGATTATCTAATAACTTATTGGTTGTGCATTCGCATTTATTTTAAGTATGTGTGTCACTTCGCATTTTCTTTCATTGCTGTGTACTGCGCCTCTAGCTCATTCCTTATCTTTTCATGTTTGTTGAAGATGATGAATTCTTAATCAGTTTGGATTTTGGATCAATTTTGAGGACTTCTAGGATGGCTAGAAGGATTAGAGACTTGACCATGGCTTTTATGGAAGTTTTCGATAGAAGTTTTGTTAAGGCTTTTGTTGTATTTTCTATAAAGTTGTAATAACTCAATATGTTTTTGTTAATGGCTTGTTTACAAGGCTATGTTTGTATATCTTATATTGTATGTGTATATGTGAATGTATGTATCAAGTCTTTCATGAAGATTTTCTAGAAGGAAAAGTTTTTGAATCAGTTCTTATCCTAGGTTATAGCAAACAATTATTCAAACCATTCTTTGTAGACAACGTTACATATAATTTCCACGGGTTATATATGGTTGGGGAGCTGTATTTACCTATTTTAAACATAAGTGGTAAGTCCGAGTCTTTACATTTGTTCTTGTTCATACATACATTCTTATATTTTCATATTGTTAATAGATTATTTCTTATGTTTATGTAACTTACCATGAACATAGTGTGTATTTTCTAAAGACTCATAGAGGTTAAGAAAGCAATATTATGTTCATGTTTTGTTCTTATGCATACATTATTTTTATTATTATGCTTTTATTATTATTATGTTCTTATTATTGATATTATTATGCCTTTTCTTTCTTTCTCTTTCCTTTTTTTTTTTTTTTTGGGGACTAGTCTATTCTTAGTCTCGAGTTGCCTTGATGAAACTAAGGCTCCCAATAATTGACCATATTATTATGCTTATATTGCTTCTTATATATATCTTTATCTTATTATGTCATATTATTCTCTTTCTCATGACTACATATTCATGAAGATGTTGATATTGTCTCAATAAAAATAAAAAGGAGTGTTTTTAAATGAAGAAAAATAAGAACTTTATTTAAAAATGAATTTGTGCTACTTAGGAAATGATTTTTCCATAAAATATTAAAGTTTTATCTTAACAGATCCTTTCCAAAATGTAGATAAGTCCATCACAAGTTTTTAGTAATAATATTACATTAGATTTTATCAAAGAATAAACAAAGTAGATTTATCACACACACTCTTTTTAAACCAAAAAATAAGAAGGTTTCTTTTTGTTTAAAAACTCGATATTGTAATTCCTTAGTTGACAAATGTTTTCTTAAACTTATTTATGAGGTTCTCACCAACACTCTAAAATACTAAGGACTGGACATGTTTTACAAGATCATCTAAAATTAACCTTTTAGATACCTAGGAAATACAATTAGTAAATAGCTTAAAAGATCATTATTATTTATTTAAAGTAGACCTAACTTTGGAAAATTAAGAACATATAAACATGACAAGTAACTACTTCAAAGAATTTTAGTCACTACAAAAAAATACTTAGAGAAACTTTACTTTTCAATCACTAGAAATAAAATTGGTAGAAATCTTAAAGAGACTAAATTTATTTTTGGAAAGTTAATTTATTCTCAAAAAGTTAAGAAATGACGTTAAAAGAAGAAAACACTCACTTATAATAATTCAAGAAATTTTCCAACAAACTAAAGTGAATTTTCAAGTCTTAATTTTTTCCAACTTTTAAGACACATTGCTTTACAAAAATCATTGTTGAGACAACACTACTAAATTCATGCATACAATATGAGTCTATAATATACATATATATATGTTTTCAAATATTTTTCAACTATAAAAATACCTATATTTTTGTATAAGGATTTTTGGATGGAAAAAAGTTTGAAAAATTATGTTTTGAAGGCTGAGATTTTCGTGATGATTCTGTACCTTGCTATTTTGGGACCCAAATGAATTTTTATGACAAAAACAACCATATAAATGGATAGATCTTTTCCAGTAGGTAGAAAACGGTATATTATATGTGAAATTCCGAGTTAAAGCAAGATATGGCCTTTTAAGTTAGAACCTCCATAAATCCGAACTTTATAGCAAATAAAAGATAGAATTAGAAAATTTAAGTAAAATTTCTATGAAATACTCATTTCCTTTGTTTAGGAAATGAAGTGGACGACGTTTCCTATCCTGAGGATATTTTTATTAGGGGAGCTACTATCACGGCATGCCCTAGTGAGTTAACTTCCCCTTGTATTATAATACTCATGTTTGTGCTTGTAGTTTAGTGGTACTAAAACTAGGAAAAAGATAAAATGGAAAAATGCATGTGATTTATATTGCTTGGTGAATTGATATTAAGCATATCGAGTCTTAAAGTGTTTATAATAAATTGTATGTTTTACAACCATGTTGGAATGTCTGAAACTTATATGATCGCCTTTTAAATAGGATAACTAAGTGCTAGACTTTTAAATAAAATTGATTCATGCACTTCATGAGTAAAGTCTCATTGCATTCGCTATTATATATTTGGTGGAACAAGTGTATGGTAGTTGTGTTTGGCATAATAAGTAGTATCTACATGTGGCGAATAATAGCCGGTAAGATCTACATATATTTTGGTAGCGTTTAGTAGCCAATAAGAACTATAAATTCTTTAGTTGGCTGTAATTGGCTAGTATACCTAAACCCGAATGAAGAGTATAAATTCATTTAACATATGATTCCTGGAAAACCATATGTCTTGTATGCTTATGTTTTTGTTGCATTATGCTTGTTTGAAACTTGTTTGACAATTTTTGTTCCAAGTATGTTAAACCGGGAATGATCTCACTAAGCTTGTAACACTTACACCCCTATAGATTTTTGTATATATAGGATCACTTGCTTTTGTACCCATTGTAAGGACCCGCTATCTCCCTTGTATTTGAAATAGGAGATAACAGTTCCCCAACCACAGATAACCCCTAAGATTATATGTAAGGTTGCCTGAAGAAATTGTTTGAGTAATTGTTTATCTAATTCCATAAAGATAATATACAATAGGAGACATAGATTTTTGTTTCTAACCTTAAACAAGACTATACTACTACACTACCAACATATCTTATAAAGGAAGTACAACTTAACTTTTAAATAGCTAAGCACATACATATATATTTATATATTACATCCAAGGGCTTCTTACAAGCCTTGACAAAAATTCTCAAAACACAACTCAACTAACACTATATTTACATTATCAACCAAAAAGAATCTCATCTACTCTATTACATTCATAGGGGTCCATTGAGTCCATGGTCATCTCTAATCTTCCAACCCATCAAGAAAATCCTCGAAGTCGGTTTCCGTACCCCATACTCATATAGAACTCATCGGAGTCATCACCTGAAATAGATAAAATATGAGCCAAAGGCCCAGTACACAAGTGACGAATACAAAATACGAAGTGGATCACACATTCTTAGGCTAATGCATTATGCAACAATCACTTGTTAATTATTAAGTCTTTAGTTAGTAAAACAACACGGGAGTATTCAAACTCCGGGCAATAAGGATCTAGTATTACGTCCGCCTCCCTGAGTGGTCCCTACTGTTCATACAGACTAGGCAGCCCCACCTTTCGGCGTAGCCCGTAATACTAGGGGTTCTTGAGTAACGCATCACGACGCTCAGGGGTTGATATGAGCAACTTGGATACTCATATCTCTAAACAATTCTATCCATTAATGAGAAAGTACCCTGCCCCCAATCTGAGCAGGGTGCCGCTCTCCGAACCAGATTCAACGGCAAACAACGACAATCAACACTCATATATCAATAGGATTTTCTTATTTTAAAGTAGTTTGATTTTGATGCCTATCCTAGCAAAGAGACAAGCAAGTTACTGCGTACCTGATATAGCTCGGGAATTAACGAGGTTGACTGGGCTAGGATCTATCACTATTTAAATCAATATTGAATTTCACACTTAGCCCAAGTACTAATTAACTAGTTGAAAATACAATAAATCAAAGAAATTCAAATAAATTAATACAAAGTCATAATTAAGCATTTAAACATCCTATTATATCCTAGATCGTTTAACAAATACTTAATTGATCATATATCAAACTTCGAAAAATTTTAAAGAAAGTTTTTAAAATTCAAAAGCGCAGGGGATACGCTGGTACTCAAAGCCGACGGCTTTGGGCCGGTGTTTGATACTCTGAAAATCAACACTAACAACGCTGGCAGTGTTCAAGGGTACGCCGGCTGCCTTGATTCTACGCCAGCGGCATTGAGCCGGTGTAGAATCCAAAACTCAAATTTCCAAAAGTTTACAGAGAGGTACAAACCGGCAGCGTACATGGATACGCTAACAACTTCTCACTCTACGCCGGCGGCTTTGAATCCCAGTAGCCGGTGTACAATGTGAAAGAAGGAACGCAGGCTGACTTTTCCAGCGAAAGCCGGCGGCATTCGATTGGCCTTAAGAAATTTGGTTCTATTGGCTTCTAACACCGTCTATAAGCCGGCGGCGTAGAAGCCCCAGATGCCGGCGTACGTTCAAATTTTAGCCTATACGAAAATTGTTTTGATTTCCCCTGTTTTATTACAAACTTTGTTAACTTCAAAAATTTCCAAACTTAATCCAAACCTTCCAAAGCTTGCTATATGATCTAAACACTATCCTAACAACATGAATACTACTTCTAATCATCAAAACTCTAATCACACTTCCAATTCACAACTCAACTACTCAATCTTCAATCTTCCAAAATACTCATCCCCACACATCAACACTCATATAAGATATAAAATACTACTCTATTAGCCACATAATCTCATTCAAACTATCATCAAAGCACTAAATCAATCCACACCAATTATCACATCAAAATCATTTCTATCTAACATTTACACACAACACAATATAGAACATAAATTAAAGGATAAAGTTTGTATTAAACTCACATGACTAAATCTTGGCTTGGAATGATGTTCAAATCCTAAAGCTTGTAATAAATCTTGGCTTAGGGTTTAAGATTTTGGGATGAGAAAGGAAGATAGAAAGAAAGAAAGAAAAGAAGTGAAAATTCGTATGAAAAATGGCGCTGCCAAAAAGAAGGGCTTAACTTGTCCAATTAAAATCATTTGTCATCCAAATCTTACCATTAGGGGTATATTTGTCCTAGAATTAATTTGGAAAAATTTCAAATGCATTTGGGTTGTATTTATGCTTAAAAAGTGGTCTTAAGGTTAACCAAAATTTCTGTCATAAATCTAAACAATTCAAAAGTAAATTGATTAAATTTTAAACATAACACATGCATAATAATTTGCAAAAGACACATTTATTCATTACACTACACACACATTTATACATATCAAACAATAATATTAATTTCATAATAGTATACACATATAAATAACACATTCACTAATTATATTAACTAAGCGCACACACACACACACATATATATATCATTCCAATAACACATTAATATGTAATTTAAGGAATTCATGGCTATTTCACCCATAATCTCTATTTATCCATGTAAGTCATCTTTTGGGAGCTTCTAAAGGAAACCTAATCACGGACTTAGATCAGACTTCCTTTAAAATATTTTGGTGAAGTTACTTAAGTTTATTATAAAGACTTAGTGTTTATGTTTCGATCCTTAGACTATGTTTAGTGGGGGAATGCCCTTAAGACTTTTGTAAATAAACTTATGAACTATATTATGTGGGTAAATGTTTATCTAGATTCTTGTATGCTTATTATTACTTGCTTAAATTACATTTCTCATCGGCATCTCCTATTATGGTATTTTATGCCTTACATATATATTGAGACTTTCGCATGACTAAGATAGTCATTCTTAAGTTTTAATATTGTATGCAGTAGTCTGCCACGTTTAAGGTACCTCTTAGGGTATGACAGCATTCTACTCTCCCATTTTGTTATGGGGTAGTGACACAAGAAGTTTGACAATCTATCCCTTGACCAACAAAGAAATCACTCATGGCTTTTGACACAAATGTACTCCCATTATCACTTCTAACAATTTGTACAGAACGTTTGAATTGAGTTTGCACCAAATGACAGAACATAGTAAAAAATTCATAGGCTTGAGATTTATTTCTTAAAAGATGAACCTAGGTACACCTAGAATAATCATCAACAATTGTATAAAAGAAATGAGCACCACTAAGTAAAGGAAAAGAGTAAGTCCCCCAAATGTGAAAATGAATGAGAGAAAAAAGTTCAACACTCCTTTTATTGCTAATAGAAAAAAGGTAACCTTGTTTGTTTAGATTTATGACAAACATTGTAAGCTTCATCAAAATGATTGGAGGTAGTAATGCTGGGAATTAATTTCAATCTTTTAAGTGAACGATGGCTTAAGCACATGTGCCACAAAGCTGTATTTGATTCAACAAGATTATGAGTTACAATGGCATGACGTCCCTCCAATTGGTATACACCATCCCGAAGTTTAGCCACTCCAATCAGCATCCTTGTATGTAAGTCCTAGTAAACACAAAATTCAAGAAAGAAGGTCATAGAATAATTTAAATCTTTGGTTATTTTGGAGATTAAAAGAAGGTTATATTTGAAATCAGGCACATAAAAAACATCTCTCAGGTCAAAATTTAGCATTAAGTAAGCGTTACCAACGTGTGACATAGGACGGACAGAGCCATTTGGTATTTTTCACATGCGGGTGTAAGGAAATGAGTCTAACATCATCAAGAAAATTTTAATTACTTACCATATGATTAGATGCACCACTATCTACTATCTATGAATTTCCCATCAATATGCATTTACTAGCAAAATTCGCTAATGCTTCGTTACAAAGTATCGAGGTGCTGCCACTTGTTAGTCCAAGGATCCTTGCATACTCAATGGCTAAAAGGGTTAGGTTTTTCACCTAGGCTCTAATACCATGAGAAATATGTAATATTATTTAGCAAAATCCATAATTTCTCATTGAATCTCAGGTGAAGAATTTAACATAATACAATACAAGACAGAAAAAGAAGGTTGTGAAAAATGACAAAATAAGCTCCTATAATTAAGCTATAGCAATAATACTCCTATAAATGAGCTTTAACATAAGAAAGAAACATGACTATATTTGTAATGACCCAAGAAATTTAATTCGATTAATTAAACCGATCAAGACGCTACCGCCACGTATAATACTCTAAAGTATTACACGCTAAGGCTTTCCTCTAAAAGATTTTGTTTATGTTGAACATTACTACTCAATTTTAGGTTATGAAATCGTTTAGTTAGATTTTCAAATAACTGGATTTAGCAGTAGAAAATTTATTTTATAAAACAATTTCTAAATAAAAACATTTCAAAACTTCCACTGACTTAAGTGGAAGAACTTTCACTTAAACAAAGCTTTATAAAAGCTTAATTACAAAACATGGGCATCAATAGGCCCCTTCTAAGAAATATTACAACTTAAAATATAAATCCAGCTCTTAACTTAAATAAAAATAAGAACAAGTAATACCCATGGCCCTAACCCACATTATCCTTCAACCATTGCCCAAAACCCGAGCCAAGCATCAATACATCAATCATCATCAACATCTACTCCATCATCTACAACATCATCAGCTTCATGATCATCAAATCAAGACCTAAAAAAAGAACAATAACAACAACGATGAGCTAGAGCTCAATACACAACAACACAATCACACATGGAATGACACACGAGCCTAACTAAATGCAATGTAACATCAACAAGTTACTATATAATCTTTAATTAGTCAAACATCACTGGAGTATTCAAACTCCAAACAACCAGGATATCTGGGGAGTTCTGAGAAACGATCTTGATGCTCAGGGGGTTGATATAAGTTGTTCGAGGACTTATATCTCCTCGATGATATATCCATAAACAAAAAATAATAGCCTCATCTAGGGTTCTCAGCCGTTTCTCATCTTTACCTAACTTAATCCATAATATCACCTAGCTCAATTGTTCCCATAAACATTGAACTAAATCATATTATTTCATCTTAAGAATAAGCAAACGTTATATTGATACCAATAACCCCATCGACTACCCGCCGTACCACTTATAAAAGTCATTGCATCATGATAGGGATAGCCTAAGCGCTAAAACTACCGTGTCATTGCATCATGACAAGGTGCTGCTCCCCGAACCTGATTCGACGGCTTAATAGACAACCAACACTCATCAATTATTAAGCCGAGTTTAAGTTCTTAATCCATTTTAGATGCATATCCTAACATCCAACACGCAAGTTATTGTGCACCTCTCATATGAAATCCAAATAGGGTCTCAGAAGTTAAGACAAAAGCCATCTCAAAGGATATACCAAATATCTATATCTGTTCAAGAATTAAATTCATATAAGAACTTAAACCAATAATCCACTTATATAACAAACTCACATAAGAACTAATATCAATTATCCACTCATCCCAAACTTCTTTTATTAATACCCTATTTGATCAGACACTAATTTGGAACTCCACTATGGCTGCGAAGATCGCCCCGCCAAAATATGGACAGTTCTTCTTTGTTTGTCAAAGTATTTATTTTCACTTTGTTTATAGTCTTTTATCAAAAAAATCATAATCAAGGCATTCATACACAAAAACATCTATTTCTTAGGCAAACACACCTTTGAAACAACATATTTGCCATGTTAATCTAAGGTTATCCCATCTCATTAACTTAAACCAATTATTAACCATTAACTCCTTTTAACTAAATTCTAGCCAAATTGATTAGAATTAGTCATTTAATTCATTCACTAAGTCAATTTGATTAAACTTAAACAATCTAATTCATTTTAGCTTAGCGAAGTTCATTAAGTCATGTTGTACTTAGATTCATTACTAATTCATTATACATCTAGGATTCATGTCAACTCGAGCTTACTTTAACTTAAACTTAGCCAAATTAATTAACCTTGATAATTTAATTCAAAAACTAAGTCAAATATGGTTAAACTAAATCAATCTAGTTCATTTTAACTTATTCAAGTCTATTTAATCAAGTTGAACCTAAGTTTGTTAGCTAAGTTCATTTCATAACTAACTTATATATTTAATCCAATTATTTGTTAAATCTATAAATCTACTTAACTCATATTTAATTACATCAATTAACTCATATAACACATCAAATATCACTTAGCTATCTTATTTTAACTTAAAAAGATTCATTTACACTTAACAATGACATTTAGAAAGCAAATATAAGTTTTAACTTTGTTTGAGAACACACAACAGCTGAAAAGAACTAAAATTTGAGCATCGATACTTTTCTAATTTGTAAACACTCAAAACATAAAAGTTGTAGATCTTTTTTTAGTCTTTCTAACGCAACTTAAATCGCCTCAATCAGAGGTAGGGTGAAAAAGTTATGATCAAAATACAAAAACATATAAAATCTATAAGGTACCTAATCCCACCCGTGATAATGCCCGTTATTTGGAAAAACCACATGATCAGAGCGTTTCACACCTCTTACCTCGCCCGTGATTTGCCCCCTAACAACTTGACGAATTTCTTTTGTTTTTATAACTTCATTTTATCAAGTTTTTACATATTCTACCTCAATCAAAACCTCATAAAAAGCTATATACAACTTATATCAAGTCTAAACAACACTTCTACACTCATCAACAACACCAATCACAATCAAAATACTTCAACAAATTCCAACCCCACTATTCATCATCTTCTTCCTCAAACAAATACATATGTAAACAGCACTTTCAATCCAATTCAACATTAATTCATTAATTATAAATGTAAATAACAAGTAAACAAATACGAATTGAACTAGAAACTTATCTTCTTAAGAACACTTGAGTTATCCTTCTACACTTCTAGCTTTGATTTCCACTTTCTATCTTACTTTCTAACTTTGATTTCCACTTTGTATCTTCTCAAATGAGATTTCTTTAAGAGAAAAAGAGAGAAGAAGATGAAAAATTGAAAGAGAGAGAAGGAAATGAAGAAGAGGGGGAATAAAGAAGAATGAAGAGGCAGGGGAAAGAGAATAAAAAGGTAAAGATAAGGTAAAAAAATTTAGGATAAGGTATAGGTTTAGAACTATCAGATTAATATTTATAGTTCTAGAAGTATTTAAAAGATAATTTTAGGACCAACATGTTAGAAATTAAGAACCTTAGATATGACAACTTAATTTAGAAATTTATTTTAGATAAAAGGATATTTAATTTGAGTTTGGGTTTAAGAATTAATGTTTTTATACAAGCAAATGAACTCAAATTTTGTAAAGATTTAGGAATTAGTGTTTAGGCCAAGAATCAAAAGTTTAAGAATCCTCTAAACATTTTAAATAACATGTTTAGAGATTTTAGGAATTTAAAATCTCAAATTCAACTTAATTATTTACTAATCTAATTATTTCAACTTGTCTAATTATATCTTATGATTCCTTTGACTTATATAATTCTATTTAAACCCAATTTCTAATCTAGGTAAAGACTTAGGGTATTTCAATATTACTAGAAAGGAATAATAACTATATTATAGAAAAAAAATATGTACAACAATATCATAGAGATCCCAATAATTATTTGCTAATTTAGAACTTTTCTCAGTACATTTCTATATTTTTTTTTTCTTACTTCTCTTTATAGTCGTAAAAAATAAATTCATTGTATATTTAAATATGACCTTTTTTTTTCTAGCACACACATCGTGAGTACATTGACCGCTTATATATATATATATATATATATTATTAAGTCCATCTCTTAATTTATGTCAAAAAATGAAAATTAATTAAATTTAAATATAATAGGGAAAAATACCTGCTCTGCGTGTGTGAAATTAAAAAGAAAGAGAATGAGGATGGTTTATTGTGAAAACAGAAAGAGAGGAAAGCGAGATAGTAATAATTGTTCATTATGATAAAATAACTTACTTTACTATAGAAATAGATTTTTTAACACCAATCAATAGGATTGGCTATATATATTATTAAGTCATTGTTAATTTGTGTCAAAAAATGAAAATTAAATAAATTTAAATATAACTAGGAAAAATGCACCCGTGTTATGTGTGTGAAAGTAAAAAGAAAAGAGAATAAGGATGGTTTGCTATGGAAACAGATAGAGAAGAAAAGAAAGATAGTAATGATTGTCCAGTATAACAAAATAACCACCCTTCCTATAGAAATAGATTTTTTTACACCAATCAATAGGATTGGCTTAATGATAATAGACATAGGATACCTTTTTCACTTATCTGTTGTTCGCCAAAGTAAAAAAAAAAAAAAAAAACAAAAACAAAAATACCATCACTTTCATCACATTTACAAAAACAATATAACCGTCCCACATACATGTTTATAATAGCAGTTATGGGCAAAAACAAACTCAAGAATATACAGAATTAACTCCAATTTCTATTACACATTCATAGGAGGAATTGTATTGAATAAATGCGCTTTGATTACATCAACAGAATGCCCACTCTTATTAAACAATAACTCCAATAGTTTATATTGTTTTGTCACATCAACTATTCCAATAATTTATATTGTTTTGGTGTTTTAGCTCCCAAATTTTAATATTTATTTCCAAAAATCATAACTTCATAAGAAAGAGAGGGGGGGGGGGGGGGGGGGGGGGTGGGGGGAACTTCTCTTTTTCTTTTTCAAAAGTTTGAATAAAAATTACCATCTCTATAATACGTATAACTTATCTTTCAAACAATAACTACTGCTTCTTTTTACAGTTATGATTTAATCCCTTACCATGACATATTAGGAATTATTTACAATTAATGTGTTGGATTTTTCCAAATGCAGCAACGGGCATAGAATATGTAGCCTAACTTAGCTGAGGCAACAATTTTATTTAAGGTTGCAAATTGTTGCATTAACAATTCGATATTAAATTTAGGGCAACAGTTTGTGAACCATTGCTATGCCTACCATTGCCTAATATTCCTTTTCGATTAGTGTTCTAATTAATCTTTCGCAATTAAATACAATATCTCTAATAGGGTGAGAGGGATGAATCAATGGGGGCGTGGACACTAAGCTAAGCCTTGCAACATTAATTGACTGGAGTGTTTACCAGCCAAAAAACCATTCTTAAAGAATAAATCATACATTCAAACAATACCTTTTTTTTCGGTAGTCATAATGTAATGCAGCACTGGACTATCACAGCTAGGGAAAAATATTCAATGGGTAATACGCACATGGATGTATATATAGTGTAATTACCAATGTTAGCATATGAAGATAGTTTTTAAAATAACTAACATACGTATCCGCGTGTTAAAATATCATTAATGGTGTATAATATCAAACAAA
This sequence comes from Combretum micranthum, assembly GCA_024138025.1. Lineage (NCBI taxonomy): Eukaryota > Viridiplantae > Streptophyta > Magnoliopsida > Myrtales > Combretaceae > Combretum > Combretum micranthum. The sequence continues at coordinate 121,269 of JAMXBD010003131.1, read as the reverse complement.
TCCTATATCTACAATAAGAGAAATCCAACTCAGTAATTTAAAGACGAGGATTAGAACCAACGGTCATTAAACTATAACGCCATTCGCCATTCAAACAATACTACAGTTGTAGTAAATTTACTCATAGTCGACGAAAGAAAATAATAGCCCTAAGTTCTAAGTCAATTATATTTAACTTGTGCACAAGGCGGACTAGCTCTTACGGTTATGTATCCAACGTTTACTAGTTCACTAGCTTAGAAGAGGAAGGTGGAATGCTTTGAGACGCAAAACTTTATTTCCAATTCTAATTATCAAATATTTGCTATGATTAATCGGTAAGCAGAGAATTATTAAAATAGACATGCGGATGCGTATCTTGCAAATTTTTCGTTTCTTTTTTTTTTTTCCCCTTTTTCCCATGAGAATAAATTTTATTTAGTAAATAAAAATATTTCCTCATCAAATTATTTGTTAGAAGAAAACTCATAAACGAACGATTAGAAATATGAAAGCCGGAATAAATAGTTGGCACATCCAATCAAAAGTCAATTTGCCCTACCTAAATGAAAGTAAAATCTCTCCTTACAAATGGTGGGTACAATGGATAACATAATCTGTTTATTTGAAAAGTACTAATGCATATTAATATAACCATTATAAAACTGTAAGAAGATTTCATAAATAATGTTTTAATTTAGCTCATATCTTCAATTAATGTCTTGATTCAAATCCAATCTATATAGCATAGTTATCAAAATCGTAAGTAAAATATATAAATTTACGAGTTTATGATTTTATATTTTTAATTAATTAAAATGGATGAAAAATTATTAAGGTACAGATTTTAGATAAAATTATGAATTTAGATATATGATTTTATTGGTTTTGCACAATTCTACTGATTCTACAAGCTCAAGTAAATAATAAAATTACAATTTGGACAAGCATGCTTTATAGTGGAAAAAAGTAAGATATAGTATAAAGACGTATTCGGCTAATAATAGAATTAGGACTTCAAAAATTAACGAATTGACTTCTTCTCTAAAGATGTGGAATCTAATGTGTTGAAATTTTCTTGAAAAATATCTCCTATATTTCCTTCTCTCTCTCTCTCTCTCTCTCTCTATATATATATATATATATATATATATTAAACCGTGTGTTCGACCATTTCAAATGAGTTTTCGTATACCCTTTACGTTATTTTGATTTAACCAGATCAATTTGAACATTACTTTGGTAGCTTCTGCGCTTCTTTTAGTACCTTTAATGAATATGCATGTAACCTTTTAAATTACTTCTAAATTCACTAAACACACACTTTTATTTTGTTTGTATTGATTTTTTTAGCATATTTGATAGAATTATTGCTCAGATTATTTTTTTATTGATTTTTTCCTATGTTATTCTGCAATTTTTCATATTGGTCTGTGTCAATCAGCATGGTCATTATAAGTTTCTTGATTCAGAGAAAGTAAATATGTCTATTGCGACCTTCAATATCGATATACTTTTAACTATAGTTGGGTTGAAAATGATTGTAGTGGATGATGTGCACGAGAAAACTAGTCTTTAAAGATAAAAATTCTATGATGAAAAATGGGTAAAACAAGTTATATTTTTACAAATAAAAGCAGTGACGATGTTTTAATGATATAAATAATTTCTTATAGTGGCATATGAACTATTTAATTGGGCTAATTTATATATATATACATATATATATATATTTTTTTGGTGTGTGTGTTTGAGGAGAAGAGGGACATGGATGAAATCTTGTTTGATATTTGCCCACTGAAAATCTTCTTGAATTAGTTTTATAATAAAGTAAATAATATTTTATGTAATTCTCAATCGTTAAACTAATTATAGGTTTTAATAAAACTTGATATTCGTCACATATCCTTAAAGCCAATTCACCACAATCACAATTGAGCATAATAGAAAACATAATGGTTAATTAAGATACAATTGCTCAATAATAAGGATAGTTATTCGTTTTTAGAGAGTTCATGATATTCCATGACAAGCTTACCATGAGAAGCTACTAACAAAACCCTACATCATGGGTATAATTGTAATAGAGAAAGTTTGTTGAATAAAATGTATCAAAAGCAATGTATGTATTTGATTTAGATGGGGTCTAAGAGATGTCAAGATGGTGCCCCTTTGATTAGGAAATCCTCACTTACTATTTGGGTATTATTACTCTACCGTCGAGAGAGTACTAGAGATCACACTTCACAAAATACATTTAAGTAAATAATTACCAATACATTTAACAACTTTGACACGTGCCACTTGCCATCATGGCTAATGAGCTTAGCAATAACCATTGATCACCATCTTTGCAATCAAGCCTGGTAACTCTCACTTAAGAGATAAGGGGAGATACCGTTAGGTTATAAAACCATTAGCTATATCTTATAATAATAAGATTAGCTACATAGGTGGAGTGGATGACTACTTTGATTCTATTATGACTTGAACTTTACCAAAATATTCAATTAAATATATGGACTTTCATTTAGTTAATTTACTATACGATTAAGAACGTTACCTCAATTATATCTGTCAACACCTTTTGCGTCATTGACATTACTGACCTTTCTCTACATGACACATGTCATTGGCTTACCTTAACCACATGCCATGTAGATTATTCCGAAAAAATAAAAATAAAAGTAAATGCAAACGAGTAACCTTGGTTAGCCTAAAAAAAGAGATAATACAAGGATTTCATTAGTATAGATGAGAGAGAAGTAGACTAAAGAAAATCAATTATTCCACCTAAAAATTGATGGAAACCTTAATTGACCAAGAGAGTCCCCAAACCAAACATGAGCTCTCTAATAATCACACAATCAATCGTGGAACTAGTGATCATCAAAGCCTCATGATCTTGAACCTTAGATCTTGAAGTTGTAGTCATGGTGGTGACAATGAAAGTAACATTACAACCCTCTCACATGTGACATAGGAAGATTCTTGACAAAGGACACGACTTGCAGTGTTACCTTATATTGTGACAAGGAAAGAGACTGTCTTACCTTTGCTATTTTGGTGTTCCTAGCAAGCGTCGATAATTGGGGTTTCCATTATGTACATTTGAAGAACTTTTCCGAATTAGTAACTTTGTTCCCTCGCTCTCATTAAACATTATTTGAGTTTGAAATTTTTAGGGTTTGTATTGTTTTTTATTATCAAAAAGCATTATGGATTGTTGTTATTGTCTTAGAGGAAAAATAAGCATGAGAAAAAGAAACGATGAGGTACCAATTCTCAAAGCTTTATAGCAAAAGTCTTAGCATCTAGTTTATTATTATTTTTTTTTTAATATTCTATGTGGCATGTGGTTAAGGTAGGCTAATGACACATGTAACGATCCTAAACTCCATCCATTATTGTCTACGTTAGCAAAATGTCATACAGTTTTATCCTTGATGCTAGCTGCTTCCAAAAGCTTAACTATCCTGAGAGTTCTTTTTCCTGAGCACGCTTAATTTTAGATTTCATCACACTAAATATGCATCGATGATTGGAGTTCTACCACCTTATATTTAAGGGGTGTTACATTCTCCCCCACATACATAATTGACTCCTCGTCAGTTTTCTTACACAAGTCTAGAAGTACACTAAGTATGAGGACACTAGAGGTGCTTCATGCAAGCTTAAGAGATGCCCCCACTTTTGAGGCACTTTGACTTGTACAACACTTACTTCTCCCAATTCGAGTTGGTAAACTGCTATAATACCACCTATAACAACTCAAAACTTCCCTCATCGAGGTATTGTCCATTTTTGCGAAATACTGCATGGTTTGTCCTTGGTGTCAGCTGCTTCCCGAAAGTTACACATCTTAAGAGTGTTCCCTACTGAGCATGCTTAATTTTAGAGTTTTTATTAATTTCAAATCATTACACCAAAAAAAGTCTCTATGATTGGAGTTCCGCTATGTTATAATTAAGGGGTATTACATACCTTTCCACATATAGAATTTACGTCTTATTATTTTCATTACACAGGTCCAGAACCACATTAGGCAGAGATAATACTAGAGGTATTTCAAAAGGCTTATGAGGTTCCTCCACTTTGAGTCATTTTGTGTTGTACAACACTTAATTCCCTCACTTTTTGGCCGATGAACTATCCCAATACTACCTGCAATGACTTAGAACTCCGCCAACAGAGATATTATTCGCTTTAGTGAAATGACACACGATTTTGTTCTTGGTGTCAACTATTTTCCAGAAGATCACCCATCCTAAGAGTGCTTTTCACTTAGTATGCTTAACTTTAGAGTTCTGATAAATTTCAAGTCATTACACTAAAAAACACCTTGTTGATTAGAGTTCCACCACCATGTATCTGAGGGGTATTACAACATGTGTTATGTGGGATAGGTCAATAATGCCAGCAAGGCAAATAGTGTTAACAAATTAATCGAAGTAATGTTTTTATTCATGGAAAGTACAATAAGGTGATAAATTAACTAAATAAAAGTTTATTTAGATAATAGAATATTTAAATAAAGTTTAAGGTATTCTCTTTTTTGGTTGTGAAAAGTACAATAAGATGATAAATTAGATATCGGCACGGTTCGGGTCGGTTCCGGACCCGAACCGGAACCGCCAGAGCCGGGGCGGTTCACGGTTCCACGGAACCGCCGGTTCCGGTTCCGGTTCCATACGAACCGTGAACCAAATTTTTTTTTTTTTAGAGTCCGTTTCGAAGGGAAGGATTTCTATTATTTTTTTCCAAGCCGGAAAGATTTTTATCTATGTTGAAGCTATATTTGATCTATATTTATAAATTATTTATATTATATTTATTAGTTGATTTATACAGAAAATATTTATTTTTTATTAATATTTATCTGTTATTAATATTTATTTAAAAAATTATAAAAATATAATACTGGATTGTGCGGCTATAATAAAACAAACAGACCTGTATTACTCAACCTTCTGGCTTTAGTCACACTCCTGCTTTGTAAAACACCACATGTGAATCCAGCCAACGGAGTCCATTTATTTGTCGGTAAATTATGCAGATAATTCCATCCGTGTTCTGTGTTTTTTTTTTTTTTTCTATATGTGGCGGGTCGGAACGGTTGAACCGCCGGTTCCGTGCGAAAGAACCGCTAGGACCCGCCGGTTCCGGCGGGTCCTTTGGCGGTTCATAACCGTCCCCGACGGGGCGGTTCAGGGTATGGAACCGCCGGGGACGGTTCGGGGCGGTTCACGGTTCGGAACCGTCCCGTGCCGATGTCTATGATAAATTGACTAAAAAAAAGCTTAGACAGTTAATAAACTGTTTAAGTAAAGTTTCAAGTAACCTTCATGACGTTGATAATCATTACAAATATCCATGATAGGTACTATGATTTGCTATATTTTCTTTCTATTTTGGCCTCATATGTGTGTGCGTGTGCACGCCCACATGCACTAAGTGTCCTTGCTTGTTCAAAATTAATTTCTAAGGTAATTTAAGACTTAAATGCAAAAGTCCCAAGGAATTTCCATAGATGAATTACAATTTTGTAGATATACTGAACTATAAACTGGTCAATTATATTCTAAACTAAATATTTGATAAATGGTTCCATTAACAGTAGGTGTAGACTAAGTAAACAGCACCTAATTGCCCCTCCCTGTGCAGTTTTTTTAATGATGTAGGTGGTTTCTCGTCAATAAAAATTTTGACTTGGCTTTGTTTTAAACATTTTAGGTTCAAGTTTTTAAAATGAAAAATACAATTAGCATTTAATTTTTTTTAACGAAAAAATCACAGTTTAACCCCAAATATTAGTTACCATTGGTTATATCTTTAATAAAACATCAGCATTTTGAGTTCATAATTTGTCATTCGAATGTCAAGACACTTCACAATTAGATAGATATAATATCTAGAATTAGGCCCTTTCTTTACCTAAACTTTGACTAAGTGGGCAATCAGGTACCTAAATTTTTAAAAATACCAATTTTTTACCTAATTAAATTTTTCGTGCCCCTTTTTCACTACCTCATACAATCATTATTAGACACATGCCCATTGCTTTAAGAGATAATAAAAGAGTGAGATAGTGAAAAGGGATACAAAAGTTTAATTATATATGAAATTGATCTTTTTAAAAATTCATGTATCTAATTATCTATTTCGTTAAAGTTCAAGTATCAAAAAGGGGTTTTTCCCTAATATATATTTATATATGGAAAACTTAAAACTATGAGTTCAACTTATTTATGCCCTTTTATAATTGTTTTAACTTTATACGTTTAGTATCCTAACTTGTGTATGAACATATTTAATAGGTCATTCCTACACATATATCCAAATGAGACCTGCAAACTCATTTAAGAGCAAATTTTTTTATATTTTCAGTTTAATGTTATATTTAATTATTTTCTTACTCTAATCTCTTCTCAAATATTTGTTTGTCTTATCCCCTTACCTAAACCACCACCACCACCCCTCTTTCTTTATTTTCCTTTCATATCCTAATTTCTAGAAGAAAGGCTAAAATATATTTCAAATTTAAATATTGCATTTTTTTTAATTCTCAACATACCAGGGAAATCACTTATTATTAGTAGTAAAAACTGAATTAAATATATTGATCACTTTTAGTTTAAGAACGTAGCATTTGTGATTAATGCACATAGCAATCATGTCATAATTTTTTTATTTAAATTATATGCACAGTATTTAAAGTCTCAATCAATTGTTAGACGGTTAAGTTATGATGCTTTTATCAACTACCCAAATATATAACCTCTAATATAAGAAGTAGTTTTTGTAATCAATAGCATGGTTTTCAATTTAATTTTCATTAATATTGAAATGTATTTTTCAAATATAGACTCGACAAATATGATATTTTTTTAATTTAATTTTAGGATTTTCTTGACCTACCAATAGTTTCAATCCAAATGCAAAATATACTTATTAAATTCTTTAGGTTAAGAGTTAAAATTTTCATATTTGATTAATAAACCAATCATATAAATGGTTAGATTTTAGGTCTGTTTGGATTATTGGATTTTTATCTATGTCGTATCTGTATTGAACTACAATCTATAACTTATATATATCATATCAGTATCAGTTCTGTTTGGTCAGTTTATGAGAAAAAATATCGGTTTTTACCAGTATTTGTTTTTTTGATAGACATCTATATAAATATGACAAAATTTTGTTACCAAAATGACCTAGAAATGGTGAAATAAACAAACCCTTATTTGGCCTTAAAAAAAAAAAAAACAAACCCTTATAGATACATACCAATTCAAATTCAACACCAATTTAATAAACGACTTGTTAATACAAATTATTAACCATACTATTTATATGCAATTTGAGTTATGGTTCCCTATCCCAACTCAATCCCTTTGAGCCATATATCAACCTATTGAGTCTTAGACGGGGCTATTTCATTCATAATCTAACCTTTTTTGAGCCCATAACAACTTTAGATGGTCTTAGACAAGTCTTATGAGGCTGCATCGATTTGCCTTGCTTTACATTTGTTCAATTGCCTGTTGTCCTTACTTATTTATTGCGGTTGCCTATTTATTTTTATTTTCAGCAAATAAATTGACTTGCTAGCTACTGTCAATCAACATAACAATTACTAGAATTGTTCAAATCTAGAAGATGTGCTCATCATATCTATCTTATTCCTAAACTATTTGAAGATACTTGTCAAATTTGAGTTTATCCGCTTTTCTACTTCATTATGGATCCAAACCTCGAGATATGCATGCCACATTCATATAACAACTGACATTAACTCTCTTATAATTTTATTGTGGTCGCAAGTGAAACTTATGTAGGTTGAGGCATTCTAAGACCTGATTTGTTAAGATCCAAAGTTCTTTAGGTTGATTCTTCTATAGTGAATTTGCTTGGGACATCTAATATAGGATATATATATATATATATATATATTCCTGATACTAAAAGCTAAAACGAGTCATTTAGTTGTGATTGAAGAGATCAAACTTTTATATTATATTTCCATGTAGATTGTCGTCTCTGTGAAACGGTGTCCGTTTGGATGAAGCTATAAATGGAAATCCTCTTGAGCTATCAGCAAGTTTTATCAGGCTATCCACATCCAAGTCTTGACATAGGTTCCTAGGTGAAAGATCTCACCTTTTTAGGTCCTTACGGACGTGGAGAATTCCTTTAACTTTTTAGGATCCTGTGCGAAGAATCCCAAAAAGTAGTTCCTTGGAAATATTTTATTATTATTTTATAAAAATAAATAGTATCCATAAAAGTATAAAAAGAAATGAAAAAAATTATGTGAAGGATCTTACATATAAAATGGTGAGATCTTTTAAAAGAATAATTTTTTTAGATACTAATGTGGCACCTAAAAAACCTTGTAAATGACACTATGAATGTGGATGTTCTCAAGGTATTGTAGTCACTGTTGGAGTTGGACAGAAAGTAAAGTCAAGAAACGAAAGAAAGAAAAGTGAAAGAAATTCAAAAACAGGTCGTGGCCGTTTGACATTCGGAGGACAAAATCGAGAAAGCAACGTATACCAACCCCTTTTCAAGCCTAAACAACAAGGATAATTTAGTCATTTTGCTTCTTACTTCGAAATGTTACTTCACTTGAAAGAAAATGAAAATGAAAAACAACTACTCTCTCTCTCTCTTCCCCTTCAATTAAACCTTAGGATCTGGGGCATTTGGTGCTGAAGGTTTTGCCGATGTTTGAGTCACAAAACATGGTGGATTTGGGAGATAATTCAACCCTTGGAGATCCGGAATCCTAGCTTCCCAGTGATATCAATAACAATATTAGCAGCTTGGAGTTTTTGACTCACGACCAACTTGGTATTGATAGTGTGGTACTGGTGATGGTGGTGGCGATCTTAGTCATGAATTTTGTAATGAACTTGTCAAGATGTTCAAACTCATTGAACCTCTCATTGTATACTCTCCATCTCTCTCTGATGTGTTTGGTGTAAATTTTGGGGGAATTTATGTCACATTTGGTACACGAGAATCGTTCGAAATGAAATGGATTAGAATCGAAGGAATGAAATGGAATAGAATCAATAAAGAGATGACAAATCTATTCCTTTGTTTAGACACAAATACGGAATGGAATTAATATGATTTAGTTTATATTAGAATTTACTAAAATACCCTTATAAAAAATAAGATAATAAATTTATATAGGATGAAAAGGTAATTTAAGTAAAAATTCTCAATAGAATGAGAGAATGGAATCGCGATTTCATCTTCTCAAAGGCCGAATCAAATTCTACCTTAAAGTTGGAATCGTCGATTCCAAGGAATAGCAATTCTGCCTTCTCATGATGCTTCCAAAAATAAGAAATGGAATTGAAGCTGGATCGCGACTCCATTCCAATCTATTTCTACATACCAAACAAGCCATTAGGGCTTTTTACTCAAAATGTTAGTCCTTTAAGAACCACATGAAAAGTGTGTAAGTTATAGGAAAATTATATGTTACTGCCATCATAATCGGACCACTCCTATAATCATTTTGATGATTGGTTCATGGGTAAGGCTTGCTTGCTAAACCTAGAAGTTCCCAAATATTTGGGAAATAGATTGTTAATCTTTAAAATATTTCTTATTTTATGAGATAAGTGACTTGGTGCAAATTTGATTTTCTGTATTTAGTATTTTCAATTGTTTTAGTTGTGAGATATGTTTACATTTTGAATGTGTGTTAGGAGCGGAAAGCATGCAGCTCATTCATGCATCGGGGTTCCATCGTGTATACTAAAACGCCCTCCAGGGAGTCATTATATAGAAAGGTTAGATTCTATATGATCATTCATAGTTTTGTTAACTCTATCAATAGTAGAACCATCGGTATCATTTTCTAATATGTTATTTAGAAAGCATTTAGGCCACATGGGGGATTTATGTCGTGCATTTATGTTCATTCTCTAATTGCTTGTGTTATGCTACTATTGAAAGATTAGTCGGGCTGGGGCTAATTAACTTTAAGCATGGTTATGAGGAGGAATGATAATTTTTAACACAACATGAGAATGGCAACACTAATGAAGTGAAAATTGCCTTGATTTTGTGATGTCTATTTAATTTTCATGTGCTTTTTACACTGACATAAACTATACCTCAAATGTAACATAGCTGCAACTTGCTAGGATCGTCATCCCTTTGACTTTGTTGTTCCTGTCAAGTCTGTTTGTTTGACCTAGTTCAATAACAGTATGACATGCCTGCCTGAACGACCCTTGATCTATAATGATTTAAGTCATTCAGATGGTTTGTGTCTAGCTAATTCTACCAAAAGAATATTTCCTAATCTACAAAGAGGTTTAATGTATTCATAATATAGCATTAGATAAGTGTAAGACAGTCAAAGAAAGCTGTTTAAAGTCAACGAGCTATTTCTTGACTCTAGAAACACCATTAGACCATTCAATGCTAGAGAAAAATGATAAAGTGCATCCAACTTTAATACTATCATTACAAATGAGGTGTGATCCATCCGCATTTCCTTCTGCTGGACAAGCAACTATGCTGTGGCAATTCAATTTGTCTTTTACCTCAGCCCTCTTCACAGTTGAAAAGTCTCTCTTTGAAGAAGTACTAATCATATATCAAAGTTTGGACCAGTGAAAATAACATGAAGAAATAGAGAGGAACCTTGTCCATAACACCCATGTCAGTTCAGTTGATGATATGATAACTTCAAAAAAAATTTGGTATTTGGATTATTGGGACAAACCGACTGTTATTTTAATATGATATTGAGTAAAGTTAAATCCAAGATTTTCCTTAAAAGTTACAGATAAGAGATAAGACCTAATCCCCTCTTATTGGTGCCATTCTCATGGATCTTAACTAAATTCTAATTTGAGTAAATTTTATCTTAGGAACACATTAGCTGTATGAGTAATAAATCCTTGATATCCTACTGTTTTATCATGTCGCTTTATGCTATTCATACTTACCAGCTATCTCTTCTAAATTTCTCTGTTTGTAGTTTTAATTATGCAATAGGTGATATAGTCATTTTTAGCTTATGTTACTGAAGAAAGGTTTCATCTTTAATTTGAAAATCTAATCTAAGAAGGGAGTGGAACCAAAAGGAAGAAATGCAGTTCAGTCCACTCCCAATAAGAAAAAAAAAGACCCTGGAGAAAAAGAACAAAGGAAAAATGGGTGCAACAACATTCTAGATCCTGAGAATTTCTCAACGTTGTCGTCGAGGGGCATAGCTACTGAAAAGGGAAAAGAAGAATTGATTCTTTTTAGAGGACAAGTGGAAGATCTTCAAAGGCAACTGTTGGAGAAAGATGAACTTTTCAAATCAACTGAAATTGTGAAGAATCAGATTAACTCCATTAATGCAGAGCTTGATGAACTAAAGCATGAAGCTAAGGAAAAAGACTATGATCAAGTCTATTCAACTACAACTATCTGATGCAAAGGGTACAGTTATTAGCTATACTATTTATAGCTCCATAATCTTGGTATATAGACTGTCACGTATCATAAAGTTTTTCATTAGAGATTACAACGAGTTCTCTTTTGAGTTTTCTTCATGATTCATCGATATTGAAAAGTGAACTACAAAATACATTTTCTTTTCATTCATGTCAGCTGCATAAAAATATCTTTTTATTGGTATAGGAGAGTTTCATTAACCACACTTTCCTTTTAAAGTTTCATGGGCAATGCAAGTAATCATTTGTGATCTTTCCCTCCCTTAGTATCCACCTCATTATTCCATCAATGGCTTTGGTTTGTCCTTCTCAAATTAAGCTTGCAGACAGAGAAGCTAGTTTAGAAAAGATACGTTGAGAAGTTTGACTTCTACCCAAAAAGTGGAGAAGCTCCAGGAGGAGGTAGATTCCATGCATGGCGAGGTTTCATCCTTTATGGTGTTATTTGATGGCTTGGGAAAGAATGAGGTTTCTGAATATTCTAGAGATTATGATGTAACACCATACTATATGGAGGATATTCCTTCTACAATAAGTTCTAGAAACCGATAGTATAAATTATTCTAAACATGTTCAGCAATTCAAATGAATACAAAAGAATCAAAAACGGAAGCGGAAAGCAATCACATAACGTACCTCCAGTCATTGCAATGAATATGAATAAACACTCTCAATTGGGTTTGACTTCTGTAAATTTTTGTTTTTTCTAAATATGGAATTCGGTTTTGATACTTCTAAAACCTTACTCTTCACTCACAGATGGCGTATCCAAAAACTGAATTGAAGAGTGGTGTTAGGAACCAACCAAAGATGCACCATTCCCTTTATATGCTCTATCCATCAAAGAGCAAAACTGAATGTACATTTGAGGGGCTAAAAACGTGGGTAGTTGAGATGTAATCCCACTTCCTGAGATTGTTGGACCACATTTTTGGCTAACTCACTCGATTGTTTTCGAGATTTCAGGAGAAAAACCAACATTCTCCCACTTGGTCCATACATTCCATCATTCACCTTAATGAGAAACAAAATACATGAATCATGGTGATAGGTTCTCTAATAACGAGTATTATCTTCCATGTATGACAATGCATTATGCCTCTCAAGCCCATACGACTTAATGAATAAACCCTATGTTTATTCAAGGTCCAAACTTTAGTCATATTTTTCTCAAAATTAATAAACAAACATGTATGTGCACGAAACCAAATAAGAAAACATCAACTGAATAAGAGTTTCATTTAAAAATAACAAATGTACGTACAATGAATATTTACATCATGGAACCAAGTCCCATTCTCACTACATGATCCTTGAAATTCTTTGGTGACATGCCTGTAGTCAAAGGATCAGCATCATCAACTCAATGCTAACGTGTTCAATGACCACTTTCTTTTCCTTAACACGTTCTCTAATGGCTAAGTATTTAATGTCGATATGCTTACTATGATTACCACTCTTGTTGTTCTTAGCCATAAACACAGCAGCTGAGTTGTCACAGTACAATCTCAATGGCCTAGAAACTGAGTCAATTATTCTAAGTCCAGACATGAAGCTCTTCAACCATACACCATGCGAGGTAGCCTCAAAGCAAGATACGAACTCGGCCTCTATAGTGAAAGTAGCAATCAATGTCTGCTTTGCACTCCTCCAAGATATAGATCTACTGGCCAGCATGAAGATATAGCTAGATGTTGATTTGCGTGAATCAACACAACCAGCGAAGTCTGCATTAGAGTAACCAATCACCTCCAAACTGTTGGTCCATCTATACATGAGCATGTAATCCTTTGTTCCTTAAAGGTATCTCATCACCTTCTTTGCAGCTCTCCAGTGGTCAACACCTAGGTTACTCTGATATCTCCCTAACATCCTGACAACAAATGCAATGTCAGGTCTAGTACAGACCTGAGCATGCATTAGGCTTCCAATGGCTGAAGCATATGGAATGGTTTTCATCTGTTCTCGCTCGAGCTCATTTTTGGGACATTGGATTAGGCTGAATCTATCACCCTTCACAATGAGTGCTACACTCAGCGAACAATCCTTTATTCGAAATCTCTCTAAAACTTTGTTGATATAGGTCTCTTGAGACAAACCTAAAATGCCTCGAGATCTTTCTTTGTGGATCTTAATGCCAATAACATAAGATGCCTTACCCATATCCTTCATATCAAAGTTTTTTGGAGGAATTGTTTCACTTCATATAGCAAACCCCTATCATTGGTTGCAAGCAAAATATCATCCACATATAACACAAGAAAACAAATCTTGCTCCCACTGACCTTCTAGTATATGCATTGATCCATGATGTTCTCTTCGAAACCAAATGAAGTAATAACGTCATGAAATTTCAAATACCATTAACGGGAAGCTTGTTTTAATCCATATATGGATTTATTAAGCTTACAAACCAAGTGCTCACCATCACTAGAGGAGAATCCTTCAGGTTGTTTCATATAAACCTCTTCCTCTAGATCACCATTTAGGAAGGTCGTTTTCACATCCATTTGATGTAAATCCAAATCAAAATGAGCAACCAATGCCATGATCACACGAAGAGAATCCTTCTTAGATATAGGAGAGAAAGTCTCTATGTAGTCGATCCCTTTCCTTTGAGTGAATTCTTTGGCCATAAATCTTGTCTTATGTCTTTCAATGTTGCCTTGTGAGTCTTTCTTTGTTTTAAAGACCCATTTACATCCAATGGCTTTTACGCCATTAGGCAACTTGACAAGATCCTAGACTCCATTAGATGCCATCGAATCCATCTCATCTTTCATGGCATTGTACCACAAGTTTGAAACCTCAGAACTCATGGCCTGTAAAAACGTTTCAAGATCATTTTCAGCTCTAATATTGTAGTCAGACTCTTGTAACATAACATAGTCATTAGGAATTGCCGATTTTCTTACTCTAGTAGATCTTCTTAATGCTGCATCAACATTCTCCTGAGAAGCAGGATCATGTAGTTCGCAGGCTATTCAACAACTTCAGGGATCTGTTGAACTTCAGCATCTATAGGATCAGGATCAACAGCTTGTGGTGCTTCTAGAACAGGTTCTTCAACATGCGTTTGTACTTGAGGCGTGTTGTTAACAACAATGATCAGTCCATTACTTGAAGTGTCATACTGAGCATCTGAATGATCTTTCTCAGGAACAACGTCGAGGGATCGATCGCTCCCACTTATCAAGTCATTTTCAAGAAATTTTACATTCCTTGATTCCACAAACCTAATGCTATGAGATAGACAATAAAATCTGTATCCCTCAGACCTTTCGGCATATCCAACAAAATATCCACTTATGGTCCTTGGGTCCAACTTCTTTTCTCGTTGATTATAGACTCTTACTTCAGACGGACATCCCCAAATGCGTACATGTCGCAAACTTGGTTTCCAACCTTTGAATAACTCAAAAGGTGTCTTTGGGACAGCCTTGGTTAGAACTCGATTCAATATGTACACAGCCGTCTTAAGAGATTCAGTCCACAAAGACTCGGAAGTTTGGAGCTATCAATCGCACCATGTCCAATAATGTTTGGTTTCTCCTTTCAGCTACTCCATTTTGGTCCGGAGACCAGGCAAACTGTATTGGGTAACAATCACATTCTCTTGAAGAAACCTCGCAAATGGACCATGTGCTTGTCCATTCTCGTGTATCTACCATAGTATTCTTTACCTCTATCCGATCTCACGATCTTAATTTGTTTGCCGCATTGTTTCTCTACTTCCGCTTTAAACACCTTAAAAGCATCTAGTGCTTCATTCTTACCATTAAGCAAGTAGAGATACATGTATCGCGAGTAATCATCTATGAAAGAGATGAAGTACTTATCACGGTATGCATCCATGTCTGGACTACAAATGTCCGTATGTATGATTTCCAATATTCAGAGCTTCTCTTAGCACCTTTTTTGACTTATTGGTCTGCTTACCCTTAATGCAATCTATACAAGTCTCAAAGTCAGTAAAGTCTAGAGTACTAAGTACCCCATCATTCACCAGCCTTTTAATTCTATCAATGGAGATATGTCCCAATCTCCGATGCCACAACATAGAAGACTCTTCATTCATAACACATCGTTTTGTACCAACGTTTTTATGAACGTGCATAGTGGTATGGTTGTCACTGTTTTGCAAATTAAGGAGAAAAAGACCATCAGACAAAGTACCATATCCAATAACACCATATTTATAAAATAAATTAAATCCGAAGTTTGAAAAGTTAAAGGAATAGCCAACTGATACAAGTCGGAAACTAAATCAAATTCCTAGAAAAACTGGGAATATAAAAGGTCTTTTTTTAATTTAAAATGAAACCACTACTTAAAACCAATCTGCACATGCCAATAGCCTCCATATGCGAGGGCATATTGTTGCCTAAATAGATACTACACTCACTTCCCACTGGCTTTTGCAGGTCTACTAAATCCTGCAATGAATTGGTCACATGGATTGTAGAACCAGAATCAATCCACCATGTGTTATGATTAACATCAATCGTATTGGATTCATATCAAACAAGTGAAAGTCGAGTACCTTACTTATCAAGCCACTACATGATCTTGGAGCATTGTTTCTTCATGTGTCCCTTCTTTTTACAGAAGAAACACACAGCCTCCTTCTTTTGTTCTTTACAGGAGGGATTTTCCTTTCTCTTTATCTTTGGCTTGATCATTCTTCTTGCTCCTTCCATGAGTAGTAAAGTTCACCCTTCCTTCCTTTTCCTTTTCCTCCATAAGCAGTCTGCCCTCTTCCTGAACACACATGGTCAACAACTCATTAATTGACCATTTATCCTTATGTGTGTTGTAAAATCTTAAATGGGCCATACTGCTGAGGTAAAGTGCAAAGAATGTAGTGAACTAGGAAGGATTCCGACAACTCAACTTCAATGCCTTTAATTGAGCCGCAATGTCCTTCATGCGCATGATATGATCACGTACACCCTTAATGCCGACGAGCCTCAGAGTCGAAAGCTCTATAATTATGGTGCTGGCCATTGCTTTATCTGAAGTGGCAAACTGCTCATCAATGGCCTTCAGCAAATCTTGGACCCTTTGATATTGATCGACGAGCCCCTTATACCAGTAGAAATTTTAGTCTTTATGAACATAACTGATAAGCGATTAGATCGCTCCCATTTTTCATAAAGACTTATTGCATCTAGAGTGCTTATTTCAGTTATAGCAAGGGGCTCTTCCTTCCTTATGGCATAATTAATGTCCATCCATCCTAAATGAAGGAGAACTCTCTCCTTCCACACTTTGTAGTTGTCCCCTTTGAGCTCGAAAACATCACATTTCATATCAGAGAAATTACCAGGCTGAAAAACTGCATTAAATTAAACATTCATGCTTGTTACAAAATTTGAGGCTAACAAATTATATGACATGTTCTACCAATGTAAAATCATGAAAATATGAATCTAGTGACATAAAACTTGCCTGTGGGCTAAAGTTCTAATTCAATTAGATTCATTCTTAAATTTATGATAAAACTATGAAATTATGTTCCTTTTCCTAATCCATGTGGGTAAATTAGAAAATATAATTTGATATTTTGTCCTGATTAATTATACGCAATATAACAAAAATTCTAGGATAAGATCTATTACATTGCATATAATTAATTACAAATAATGTTTAATTTCCATATATGATCTTAAATCATCCTTGATATATAATTTTAATTAATTAAAGATGCTATGACTACTCTCTAATTAATCGAAATTATATAAATCACTTAAACATTAACTAAATTCTTAGGCTCAATTATTGCATAAACTATAAGCAATATCCTACGATTTCAATTTTAACATACTTATATTATTTAATCAACATTTGATGTATAATATAAACCTCAATTATACACAACTAAACAATATAACCATATAACATTAATAATCAAAATCATAGAAAGCCAACAAGAATTAATTTACTTTAATAAGCAGCAGAAATTAATTATATATAAAATAAACACAAACTTATGGAACATAATTTTTCCTCGATCAAACTAGGTACATTAATTTCTGACTTTATGAAATATATGGTTAGCTTAATACATAAAGTATCCATTTTGGATTCTTGTGCCGTTAAACAAATCTCCATCGTAATGATATTCATATGTCATCTCGTGATGCTGGGTTCTGGTTGTACCATAATAATAATAATAATAATAATAATAATAATAATACAAAAGGATAAAGCAGGGAGAATTCCAAACTCTGTTTCCAGATTTCCAAGGCAAACCAGCTTAGTCCATTGGTTTTCAAAAAGGTGCAGCAGACTTTCATCATTTGCATTATATATATATATATATATTTATTTATATGTTTATGTCCTTGGTCATAAACAATTGACGTGGAAATCTTTTTTAGCCACATGCATATTAAATTATGTGCCTTTAAATCAAAATCCACAAAAGCGAGCTGGTAAGTTAAAAAATAAAAAACACATACAGTCGTCTTCAACCTCCCGACGGGTCAGTTTGACCCACTTCAAAAATTTATTTATTTATTATTCGAAACATATATAAAGCGTATACATACACATATATATTCATATTGTCTTCAACCTCATGATCGTTTCGGATCCGTCCTTTTTTACACACCCAAAACAAAAACTGAAACCCAAAAAAGACAGAAACTCATCTCCATATACCAGAAAATAAACCCACAAAAAACGGAGCAAGACAGAGGCAATTTAGAAGCTCTTATACCAAATGATGGTATAAATTATTCTAAACATGTTCAGCAATCCAAATGAACACAAATGAATCAAAAACGGAAGTGAAAAGCAATCACATAATGTACCTCCAGCCATTGCCATGAATATGAATGAACACTCTCAATTGGGTTTTACTTCTGTGAATTTTTGTTTTTTCTAAATATAGAATTCGGTTTTGATACTTCTAAAACCTTACTCTTCACTCACAGATGGCGTATTTGAAAATTGAATTGAAGAGTGGTGTTAGGGACCAACCGAAGATGCACTATATGCTCTGTCCATCAAAGAGCAAAACTAAATGTGCATTTAGGAGCTAAAAACGTGGGTAGT
This sequence comes from Combretum micranthum, assembly GCA_024138025.1. Taxonomy (NCBI): domain Eukaryota; kingdom Viridiplantae; phylum Streptophyta; class Magnoliopsida; order Myrtales; family Combretaceae; genus Combretum; species Combretum micranthum. The sequence goes on along the minus strand of JAMXBD010003131.1, from coordinate 102,751 downwards.
TGAGATGCAATCCCACTTCCTGATATGATGAGAATTTGTTGGACCACATTTTTTGCCAACTCACTCGATTTTTTGCGAGATTTCAGGAGAAAAACCGACATTAGTGTAAATTATTCTAAACATGTTCAGCAATCCAAATGAACACAAATGAATCAAAAACGGAAGCGGAAAGCAATCACATAACGTACCTCCAGCCATTGCCATGAATATGAATGAACACTCTCAATTGGGTTTTACTTCTGTGAATTTTTGTTTTTTCTAAATATGGAATTCGGTTTTGATACTTCTAAAACCTTACTCTTCACTCATAGATGGCGTATTCGAAAACTGAATTGAAGAGTGGTGTTAGGGACCAACCGAAGATGCACCATTCCATTTATATGCTCTATCCATCAAAGAGCAAAACTGAATGTGCATTTGAGGAGCTAAAAACGTGGCTAGTTGACATGCAATCCCACTTCCTGAGATGATGCGAATTTGTTGAACCACATTTTTTGCCAACTCACTCGGTTGTTTACGAGATTTCAGGAGAAAAACCGACATTAGTATAAATTATTCTAAACATGTTCAGTAATCCAAATGAATCAAAAATGGAAGCGGAAAGCAATCACATAACATACCTCCAGCCATTGCCATGAATATGAATGAACACTCTCAATTGGGTTTTACTTCTGTGAATTTTTGTTTTTTCAAAATATGGAATTCGGTTTTGATACTTCTAAAACCTTACTCTTCACTCACAGATGTCATATTCGAAAATTGAATTGAAGAGTGGTGTTAGGGACCAACCGAAGATGCACCATTCCCTTTATATGCTCTGTCCATCAAAGAGCAAAACTGAATGTGTATTTGAAGAGCTAAAAACGTGGGTAGTTGAGATGCAATCCCACTTCCTGAGATGATGCGAATTTGTTGAACCACATTTTTTGCCAACTCACTCGGTTGTTTACGAGATTTCTGGAGAAAAACCGACATTAGTGTAAATTATTCTAAACATGTTCAGTAATCCTAATGAACACAAATGAATCAAAAATGGAAGCGGAAAGCAATCACATAACGTACCTCTAGCCATTGCCATGAATATGAATGAACACTCTCAATTGGGTTTTACTTCTGTGAATTTTTATTTTTTCTAAATATGGAATTCGGTTTTGATACTTCTAAAACCTTACTCTTCACTCACAGATGGCGTATTCGAAAATTGAATTGAAGAGTGGTCTTAGGGACCAACCGAAGATGCACCATTCCCTTTATATGCTCTGTCCATCAAAGAGCAAAACTGAATGTGCATTTGAGGATCTAAAAACGTGGGTAGTTGAGATGCAATCCCACTTCCTAAGATAATGTGAATTTGTTGGACCACATTTTTTGCCAACTCACTCGGTTGTTTCCAAGATTTCAGGAGAAAAACCAACATAAACCACCTTCCTTTCCCCCTCCCAATTTCGTTTTTTTTTTTTTTTTTCTTTGCAATGCTATTTAAGGTTCTTTTATATGGCTTTATGATTAAATTTACCCTATTTTCTTAGGCATAGATCTTGATTTCTTTGTCTTTATGGAATTTTGAGTCATTGAATCAAAAAATTATTGAATGCATTATCATGATTTAAAAAGAACAAAGTTTTTGTCCTTGAAGAAGTTACCAAAAAATCATCGGGACAATTCTTTGGTAGAAACAAATAACCTGGGATGTTACCATCTTGAGTATTATGAGTGTACTGCTTTGACTTGAGCAATATATGGCTCTGCATGGCAACTGATTATCCATATGTTGTATTCATAGGTAGATTTAGATAGCAAGAAAATGCTGGAAATGGAAGAAGCAAGATTAGCTTATATTTCTGCAATTGCCAATGCAAAAGAAAAGCAAGATGAAGAATCGTTACGCCTTGCTACCAAAGCAAGATTACACCTTCAATCTTTTGTTATGGTACTGCATGTACCGATGATGACAATGTACTTGATGTTAAGCTCACAAAGCTCTGATGGATTTGCTTTGTAGTAAGCTCAATTGACTATTGAGATGACATGCTTAGAAGCATACTAGCATCTTCTTGTTTGTGTATTTTATATTTCACTTCAGCCATGTATATATTGTCCAATAACTATATATCAACAACTGAGTGGATGCTAATGTGTCAATTGTAATTTGCTTTTTCATGAGTTGCTTGTTAATTTGTAGGGTCTAAAGAACATAATTTCTTTCCTTGTAGCTGTACATCTGTTGTTTTAAGCTCAACTCACGCGTTCAAAATGTGTGTTAAGTCAAATAATGTAAACTTATATTATGTAAAGCATTGGTTATGATCATTGAACCATTTTAGAGCTGAACTCTCTTCCTTTCCAGGCTTCTTTTTCTCATTTTTCTTTTTTCATAGTTATTATTTTGCTCAATCAGCACTTCATATTGTATCATTCCATATAATGAGAAAGTAATAAAAATTTCATCAGAATAGCCAGTGAATTAAGTTATATCCATGGGTTACATTGTTTCATGACTATCAGGTACAATAAGAAGCAAAAGAGTAGAGATTCTTCAGAATTTACAGCATGTCAATCTACCACAATGGAGAAGGTATAGATTCTTCAAAATCTACAACAAGTCAATCTAACACAAGGGGTCTTGTGACTCCTTAATTGTAGGTCTTCTGCTTTAGGCATTTGCACCGGACTTCCAATCCAATCACAATGCAATCTGCATAGGTGCAAGCAGAATTTTATCTTCGTTATGATATAAATATCATTAATGAAGTGATAGTTAGAATTTATGCTTAAATATTGGATCTTCAGAAAGATAGATTTAGCTTACATAGGAAATGCAAAAGAACTTCTCGTACTAGTGCTGATGTCTAACTCAAGGAATTGATTTGAATCAATATTGCAGGTTTCACTATCATGGACTTGGAGTCCCATTCTGGCAGTATTGCTGTTAGATGACTCTATTTCTTGAAAAATACTATCTTCGTTTCCTTCATCCTGCAAGAATGGTTATATGTAGCAAAATTTTAATAGACACTAAACCTTTTGTCAAGCAGCAATTAGATTAAGGTTAGTGTTATATAGTTATTTTACCATTTTGTTAGAGGCCATAAAATTCCCATATGTTGTTCTTATCTCTTCTCTGTTTGATTGTTTATGACTATTATTATAAACTGGTTGCGAATTCTCACTAAAAACAAGCTATTTAACAAACAAATGATAAAAGTAAAAGATGAATATGAATACTTTTCGTTATTTTTGAAGGAAGTTTTTTTTTTTAATTATTGTCAATCCTTGTTTATGATTTACCTTTTGATTAGTAGACCTATTGCTGGTGCTATCATGTTTTTTGCTTATTTCTAACTTTACATCGCTTGGCTGATTTAGGATTTCACCATCACCGCTTAAGCTAAAAACAATATAGTCTTCATCGTCTTCATAAGATGGCCATCTGACATTAATACTCCGAGATTTAGGTACAACCCTCCTTGTTGCAACATTGTTGTTGATTGTCTGTCTCTCTTTGTTAATTCTCTGCAATGAGTTGTTGTTAGTCCTATTGTTTGAGTTGCCTTTATTGCTAATATCCGAATTTATGAGTGCATGGCTCCTTACTTGATAATATATTTCTGTTGCTCCTGGAATAAGATGAAAAAGCAAGATAGAGGGAAGTCATTCAACTAAGTCAGAATTAGATTATAATAATTCATAATGATTTGCGGGTGCAGGTCATTCTTTTTACTCATAATAGTTTCATGGACCCTTTGGGTCTATAAATGGTTCCAAAAACATGAACACAGGTTGTTTTCAAGTAACATCATATGTTAAAATCCAACCGTACCTATTGTTGAGACTGGATTTTTTATTTTTAGTTTTATTTCTTTTAATTTTATCCGTATTAAATCCAAACACATTTAATATGAATCATCGACTATGAATTAAATAAATTCGAATTTTGTAAAAACTTTAAGAAGTTGTCACAAGATCAAAATCGAAAAAAATAATAATAATTAGAATCAATGAGTTGTTTGATCCTAACTTAGCTACTAATCTACAATAAAAATTTACTCAAAACCAATTTTTATAAAACCAAAGATTTCATGAGTCTGGGGCTACCCTATTAAAACAAAACGGTTGCCACCTTTAAGTTTATAAATTAAAATTAATTCCTTTAATGCTCTAAAACATGTTGATTTAGAAATGTTTACAAGAATTACAATTTTACAATTAATTGTAATAGCATGTGCAAGATAATATTTACATCAATCTCATATGTATTTACAAGTTAGTAAAATTTATGAAATGATTGCCAATTAGATAAATATTTACAATAATTTTTTTTTAATTTTTAAATCGTACCGTAAGTGTTTCAAAAAAATTATTGTAAATATTTATCTAATTGGCAATCATTTCATAAATTTTAAAAAAATTTATGAAATTTAGTTGAGATATAGCAATATGTAGTTCTTTTAAAAAAAATTTAGTTTTCTTTTGAAATTCTTCTCACTTCAAGTATATTAAATTTTATTATTTTAGTAAAAATGCACTTTTCATGTGACAAAGACCCTATAGACTACCAAATTAATCATTTTTAATTTAGGAAAATAAATGCTTTTCTAATGTACAAAACAATTTATTTATTAATTTTCATTTCATTATTATGTACAATACTTTCATTTATATACATATACACGCACCTTAATTTCTATTTATGTTTATCCTCACATTATTGTCCTCTTTTGTTTTTGTTTTTTTTTTTTCTTATTACTTCTATTTTATAAAACAAAACAAAAAAAAAAAAAAAACAGAAAAAGAACCGCGAAACTTACCAGGGAATGGACGCGACATTGGAATGCACAAAAGCACACTATGGACTTCAGACACGGGTCGGCGAGGGGCCGGTCGGAGAAATGGGGTCGCGGTAGAAAGGGGAAACCGACGGGGTTCGATTCAGGCCGTTGAGGTGGTTATCGACGGTGGGGGTGATGTCGAAATGATTATCTGGACTGCACCAAACACTCCGAAATTGTCGGTATGGACTAAGAGGCTGTTGGCGGTGGTGTTCCAAGGTGGTAGTTCAGCGGTGCGACGACAGTTCTTGATCGGAGGCGCTCCTAGTGGTTTCGAACTGGTCCAATACTCTCAATTGAGAGATGAATTTCCCCGAATGCTTCCTTGAACACCCAAATCGATCGAAAGTGCTGGGAAAACTTCAAAATTGAAGTTTCAACTTAAAATCCCTAATTTCTCAAGAACTTGGAATTTTTGTTTTTTTTTTTAAGTGACTTTTGTTGTGGATGATCCGAAATGAGTCGCCACATCCCCTTTTATACTTGTCGGGCTTGGATAAAAAGGGAAAGCTCACAATCATGGTCAAGCGTGGGTCTTTTGCTCATTAACTGGTCTTTAACATTTTTTGTACGATTTTATCAAATTTGCAATAAATTGTTAGTCAAAACGTATTTCCCGTTATTTATTGTAAGAAATATAGCCTTGATTGTCTTCAATTTGCACCCAAACAACTCTAATTTCACCAATGTTAACCGTTTAATATATGGTTTATTTATGCTTTTCTTAATTCTTTGAAGACCATTTTAATGACCTTTTCTTTGATGAGATATTGGTTTAAAAGCATATGTGCAATGGACCTTATATGTATTTTGCAATTTCATCTTTATGTTGAGGAATTTGCAAAGAAAACGGAGTCAAAAATAATGAAGAATAAAGCTGTTCGGACATCTATTTTCTGCATTTTTTAGTGCAGGAATTGTGCCTAATGAAGAAGAAGTTGACAAAGTCAACAGCCAACGGTTGAACGCAATGTGGCGTTTTAGACCTCTCTTTGAAAAATGCTAAAATGCTTCCCTTGGTGAATTAATTCCTTCTTATAATAGCTCAAGCTATTTAAACCCATGACCCATTTTAGACAAATAATTGGTCCAAATTTAATCATACACAACAAAATGATTTTCCCTTAACGTTATTGATAAAATCTAAATTGCAAATGTTAGAAGAGGAAAAAATAACTTAATAAAATTACGAGTTCCTTATTTGCCTTAGCTCTAAACTTCGAAAATACATAAAATAGTTATTTCAAATTAGATTGGAGCACCATTTGATCCTACAATCTCATATCATGGTGTATTATTTATGTGTTGAAGTTTGTGACCCGTCAGACATAATTTTGGCATTTATTGTCTGCTAGCTATATATACATATAAATATGTGTTTTGTTAGGGTTTATATGAGAGTGAAAAAATGAGAGAATTTTGATTTGTTTTTTTGTTACTCTCTCTCTTTTGTACTCCATTATCGACACATAATGAATTCTCTCTCCTCTGCCCTTGGTTTTTTCCGATTTGGGTTTTTCACGTAAATCTTGTATGTGCTTTATCATTTTACTTTTTGCCACTGTTTGTCTTCTAACATTGTGGAAAAATATTAAGCTAATTAATTAAAATGATTTTTAGGGTTTGATTTATCTCAATACTATAGGTGTCTATAAAATGTGTAATTTGAATTTAATTGAGTTCCTACTTTAGAACCCCTATTTTCTACAAAAACCTTCTTTTTCCGAGGAGACTCATAATCACATGTGCAATTTAGATTTCTCATGATTGGTTCAAATAAGGAAAAATCAATTGTAACATTCTATGACCATCATGGACTCCAATATAACTTTTTTTTTTTTAATTTTTTTGTATTTCTAATTTTACAACGAAGACCATTTTAAGAAATTATGACACGGTGGGTAAAAATGGAGTGTTTATACCTATATATATACTACAAAAGATTTATATATAAAAAGAAAAAGTCAAACTAGTCAATTTTCGCACTAACACCTAAACTGGCCTCATACTATTTGGAAAATGACAAATATGAGTTATTCTTTTATTAGTTAATGGCATAAAAAGATATTTGGGAATTAAAATCATGAACTGGCAATAATCCTATGTTCAGATAAAAAGTTGAACAACTCATCCATACGTTATAATTAAGTAAAAATCGGTACCATACATGGACGAGATTATTCATTTAAAGTTTATATTGGTGAAAATAACAAATTTATTTTGAAAATTATCACATCAGCATATTAACAATATATATCTATAAACTATTATAAAAATAATTAAAACATAATATATATATGTATGTATATAAGGTCCAAATAATTAATGGATATTCCAGAATGTACGAGCGCAATGAAGGTAAAAGTTATGTTATTTTTTTGGGGGAAAAGAAGACTTACATTGATTTTTTCTTTTTTTTGGGCCAAGGCTTATATTGAATTAAATTCTAGAAAATTGCAACTATTTGAAAAGGTCACGTTCTTCATACGATTAAATACATATTTTAAATAAAAGTTTCCAAATTTTTGTATATGTATATGTATAAATCTTAACGAAAAATAGTTATATTGTACTTATGGAATTAAAAATTTACAATGGCTGCATAAATTTTGAGATGAAATATACTTTAAAAAATTTACACATTTGCTTACACGTTCCTTAATTGTACGGTGCTTTACGACTATCCCTATCACTGAGCAATAGAATAGCTGTAATTGGATTTTTCTTTATTTATTTTTTCTTTTTAATTAGGATATTTTGAAAATCCAGTATTGAATTGTCATTAATAAGTTTGAGAAATGAATATTTATTCTATATTTTTTTTAATAAGGATTTCTTATAGAATCGCTATTACAATCAAATAAATGTGGTAACGACATTGACAAGAAATAAGACTATAATAAAATTACAATTATAGCAAAGTAAAGGAGCAGTTTCTTCTACTATGCTTCCAAATCAGTTTCTTATGAAATTAATGGCCAAGAAGGGAAGAAAAAGAAAAACGCTCTTGGATGTTGTAATGGAAATAGTCATTGTAGATACAATTTTACACGATTTTGCTTTTGGGTTTAAATTTATGTTTTGAAGAAACTACATCAGGCGAATAATGAAATCTATCTTCACTGTTTTGAGGTTAAAAAATAAAAAATAAAACTGAGGAGCAAACTCCTAACATTTCAACTATAACAAATTTGCATCAACACTTTTAGTATCAAAAAGATAAAAACTCATAATTGAAAGAATATATGAAAAGTTCACTAATAGCTTGTTTAATCTGTGCAAATACTGAATAAATGCAATATATATCCAAAACAATGATGCAGAAAGAAATATAAGAACAGTTAAGGTTATCGACTTTGTTGTCTCATGTCCTAAATCCCAAGCTGTGTAGGCTGAGTGTCAAAGTAAGGTTGCGCCATTTGTTCCATATATAGTTGCATTATCTATGTGTAGTTCCATCCGCATTCTTTAATTAGAGCCCACCTGTATAATGACATCCAGCCCATTCTTCCCATCTTTAGTACTTCTTTCTGCTTCAAAAGTGCAGATTTCTGATCGTGGCTTTGCTTCTAGACTCATCTTGTTCGTATCACCATCATCACTTACAATAAGCCCTAGATCAAATGATAATACCAAATGGGTTGGATGTATGAGGCAAGACTCAAAGTAGAGTTAGATTCTTTTAAGAGGACAAGTGGAAGATCTCAAGTTTATATAAATGTAAGCTATCTATTACTATTTGATAGGGAATACTGATTTTTTTCTACAATCCTATCGATTAATAGAAGTTGAAACTACATAGTTATTTTTGTATGTGATATATATATATATATCATAATTAGCATTATTAATCAAATGTTATATAGAGTTTTGTGACCTCTGACGCTCAAGATGATTATCATATAATGAGATGCAAACGTGACATGATAATTTAAAGTAATTCCTACCATACATCATTTTGGGTGGTAACATAATTAATTTCCAAAATACTGACGCAAACTCAAGTCCTATAGATATGATTCTACTGTTGGCATATGAGTCATATAATTAAGATGTGACTCTCATATGTTAATATATAAATCATATGTATAACATAGATTTATATATTAACTCAAATTGAGTACTTTGGTGAATCACTTGTTTGACACATGATCCAAGGTGAAACATATGATAGATGCAATAGACTAAGGACAAATATGAATCACACTTTCAAGATGTAATTTAGCATTGTAGAAGTTCCATTGGGTCCCATCTTTAAAGTGTGCTTATTTTATAAAACTATAAATCGCATATTATATTACAATTTAGTATTGGTAATTAAGTAATTAAAATTATCTTGTTTGTATTTTGGTAATTTGATTTTCTTGAAGTTGGTATACATATAAAGCACACCATGTATTTAATGTGATCTTCATCAAACGTGCATTTAAATTATTAAATTTCCCTCAAGCTATAAGAGAAAATTAACCTTTGGTTTGAAAAGCTTTTGTAATAATCCAAATTAAATATGCAAAAAATAACTTAAATAAACATGAAAGCATTTCAAGTATACTTGTGTAAAATTTATTAATCCTCATCGACATAATTGTCCAACTTAGTAGAGAACTTTGTACATGACGTTCATTAAACCAAAAAAACATAATTTTAAATCAAAACCTAGAACATTTTATAATCATTTGAGTTAAGAACACACTTTCGTGCTATTATTGTAGGTTCTCAAGTTTTCCTCGAATAGTCTAATAGTTGCATTTTTCTCCAAACTGTGTTTTGAAGTGTTATCTGAGAGCTGTTACTTCATAAAAATTCTAATATTTCCTCTCATATCCACTTTGCTACTGTCTCCTTCTTTCTTAAAATTAACTCAAATAAATTAAATTTTATTGCTAAAAATGTTAAACTTGATTTCCGGTCATAAACAATATTAACAATCATTAATACATATTTTATCAAAACCAAATTATAACACCTAACAAACATTCAAATATTTTATTTGTCTCAAAGTCCATATTTTTGGTTTTTTTTTTCCTTGAAAAAGTACAATCTTTTCCTTTTCCCATCAATCATACATTTTATAAAAATGAAATTTTCTATTTTCTATTTTCCTTTTTATTTTTTTTTATATTATTGCACTTTATGAAAGTCGTCGACAGAGAAAACCGGAACCAAACGAACCGGAAGGCTCGACACTCCAACGCTCAAGGGTCACCTTCTTATTCTTTCTCTCTTTCTTTCCCCCCATTTTTTTTTTTCTCTCTCTTAGGTTTTCAAGTTCATCAAAACCACCGTTGGAAATAATGGAGGAGACAGATTCCGAGTAACAATTCCAAATCCGTGCTCTAACCGGCTTTTGTACGGTTGTACTACTTTTTGAAAATTAATCCAAAAATACCCTTTTTTTAAAACATATTTCGTATATGATGCACTAAAAACACGTTCAGTATGTGCATTTGAAAATTAATACTAAAAATGCACCCATTGAATGTGTTTGAGTCGATTTTATATATTAAATCAAGTCGGATACATTCTATTGCATCCGTTTGCATTTTATTTTATATTTTAAATTGCAGCGGGCGCATTCAGACAGGTTTTTTTATTTAATTAGTTCAAACGCAATCTGCTTTAATTTTTTTTATAAATTCAACACATAGGCATTCACTGAACGCGTCCAAAAGCATAATTTTTTTTTTTTTTTTGTTTCCAATAAGTAGCGAATAGCAGGCACAAGCATCCAACAATTAATACAACACATCTAAAGCCATTATTAACACATCCAACATCACCATAATCACAACACATCCAAAGCTAACATTAGCCCATCCAAACACCAACATCAGTCCAACTGTTCAATATTATTCAAATAATGAATCTAAAGTGTCATACACGTACACATTAAACTTCAACTTTAATCAAATTTTGCCATCCAATGCGCAATGGCTCCAATGAAGTCATGACCAAACTTATTATAATAATACAAGCATTTCGAATCAAATTGACTATAACCACGTAAATACATTATAATGAATAAGTGTTTCATCACAAATGATATAAATTAGAATTAGCCTCAGATACAGTAGTCAAGATATGAAAATAAAAAGTGTAATCGGTCTACTTTTTCTTCCTACGCTTGATAAAAGTCTTTCCAAATCTCATAAACATCAACGCCTTGTCCTTGCCTTTGTTCCAACAATCACCCCTTTGCTCACTTCCTTTGCCAGAACCTTCTTCAAAATCACTAGGGGCAACTAAACTGTACTATGGTTGCTGATGTGCTAACTATGTTACCCCTTTCCCCATATCAATCTCATCTGCGATATGGAGTGATTGCTCTCTATGGAGTGATGGAGGAATTGCAATTGGCTCATATGGATGATGGTTTTATGATGAAGTCACAAATGCAGCAGGATTGTACATTGAACTAGCCATAAGATCAACCAGGTATGAGCTACCCGAAGGTAAATCTTCAAATGATGCTTGTACGGGGTATTGTTGTTGGGCTGGTATTGAGGATGTGCTTCGATGCCCTGCACGAGGCCTATTTGATCTTCGACACTGTGGATGATGTGGTTCAATATTTATATCAGTTTCTTCCTCTTCGTATGGTACCTAAGCTCCCCCCTTCCCCCTTTTTTCCACCTTCAGGCAAGTACATCCCAATCTCATTATCCTCCCTCCGCAACTATCATTGACTCATTCGCAAGGGCACATGTATGATCTAGACTATGTGATTGACTAATCTCCCATATTGTGACGAGCTACAAGTTTGAGAAAATAACCATTTTAAGATAATATGCTATGGGAAAACATTTCAAGCAAATTGAATGTTCGGGATCTTACCATGTGTCCAATCAATGCTCTTGTATGGGAGACATATCTACATGTGATGCGCCGATACTAATTCAAATATCTTGGATCCACACCAGGTCCCTCTTCTATCACAGTAAAGCGTACATGGCACTTGCCACAAAGTGATATATATCATGTGAAACTGCTACTAATTGGAGTTTGACCTACCCTGGAAGTCAATGTCATGGAGAGCTCGATTTGTGTTAACATTATGGCTGGGCATCGTCTTCTATTGTCACCTTGCTGGTGGTAGACACTAAACGTAACCCTACCCAGAGAGCCCCTAATGTCCATCTCCATCTGGAATTGGTGTATTTGCAGTTTACCTTTTGCATGAGTCGTCATAGGATCAAGCACTAAGAATGGGAAGTTAGCTGGTGCAAGCCACTCCAATTCATCCCCAATAGGATGGAAGTGCGCTTCGTAGCACTGAGCTTAATTTGTCCATCTATACCATGGTCCTACTAAGGTTGATAGGTCCAAATAGACCATGTGCATGCCCCTGTAGTGCTCTTGTTTTTGCATCTGCATCGTTGCTAACCATTATCAAGAACTCTCTTGCTAGGACATTGGAATCTATCTAAGAATGGTCTTGACCAACCATAGGGCGAAGGCATGTGTGAGGTCCTTCCAATCTAGTAATGTCAAAGAGACCCTTTAGATTTTTCTTTTAGGCATGCAATCTCCGTCTACACCCCACATCTCATTTGATACAATAAGCCGACCATAGAGTTTTTGTCCATTCATCCACCCAAAAGTTACAGTATTGCTTCACATGGAATGTTTTTACATGGTTAATAAGATCCGCTTTGGTATTGAACATCATACCTTTGTTGAGATCATCTGAGTTTGATATGTTTTTTGTTATTATACTCAAGCTTGGAGGAGAATATGGAAGTACAATTGGAAACTAACTAACGAGGTGTTGTAAATGGAAAGAATCAAAAATTAGCATTCATTCACTTTCTCAAAAATGTTTCATCCTTCTATAATTATTATACATGTTATAATTATTGGGGAAGAGAGGAGCGCAATGTGGTCGGCATATTGAAAGGTCACCATTCATACACTAAAGTGCAACATTATTTTAATAATTTTTGTGCAAAGTTTAGAATCACTGTTTTCTGATCTGTTAATATTTTTCAATTTAAAATTTTACCAAAATAAGTATTGGTTTTTCTAGTAAAAAAAAACATCTTCCCCTCTGATGAATAGCACATATAATCAACAACAAACTTGGCAAATGATGATAATAATAACAACAGCAGTAGCAGCAGCAACAGCATACATCATCCATAATCCATTGGTATTGAACCACCATTATTCCACAAAATGTTAAAAAGCAAATAAATGAAGAAATGGAATGATGAATGCATATCCAATCAACATAATTTTCTAAAATAAAAGAAAAGCAACTTAATAAATATCATTTATTTTGATTTTAAATTTAAATTATAAAAAATGATTTGTTAACCCTTGTCTTAAGGACGCCTGTCAAGTTTTTTTTTAATTACTTAGGATTTATTTTGTCTTTTTAAATTTATGTTAATCACTTGTATTATATATAGTTGTAATTGATAAGTATTATTAGCAGATGTTACTCGTGATTTGTGTATATAAAATTATAAGAAAAAAGAAGAGTGAAATTCATGAGATGTTGCCATTTAAAGAGTTTCTACGGTCCTATCGATGGACCATCCAATTAACCATCTAACCGTTAAAATAAATATAGTAATTAGAATATTAACTATTAGTAGTTTAATCACAGTTGGGTATAGTATAAGCCATTAGATAGTAATGAAACTAGTCCCATCAAAATTAATCATGAGACCATAGAATTTCGCTTATCAAATGGGCAATTTTTTTTACGTAAGGCAGTTACCTTTGTGAGATAAGTTTTAAGGAGATTTATATGAACAAGAGTGGACATTGAAATGGAAGATACCCTTCTAATAATATAGATAAAGAGGAGATAAATTTTCTAACACATTTGTTAGAACCTTAGAGGTAAATTTGACTGTATTATAACTTTTACTATGACCCAAGACAATCAAACAAATTAACATGCATTCATTTAAAGTAGTTGAGGTAGAATATAATGTATAAATAGGGGAAAAAACAAATTATCCTCTCAAACTTTTTCGTAGATGCAAATTGACCTTCGAATTTTCATAATGAACTTTTGAACCACTGAATTTTTAACATTTGGCACAGTTAAGGATCACAATGATAAGCAATTTGTGAAACAATACTCAACGTAGTTACCACAAAAGATACAAATTCTAAAAATTAACGTTTTCCATTGAAAAAAGTGTACTTTGAAAGTTTGAAGATAAATATCCACATAAGTGAAAGTTCAATAGGCCAGTTTACAATTTTTCTTCTTTTAATAAAAATGTTAATTATCCTTAATTATGTCAATTGTTGAAAGTTTAGTCTAAAATGTACTTTGAAAGTTCAACGATGAAATTGCACCTAAGTAGTTCAAGAGGTAATTGGCAATTTCTTTAAAATTAGAAATCATCGTAAGGTGGAAACTTCCTGTTTTTATATATTGATTTGCTTAAATTAAATCTTATTTCCTAAATAATAGAATAAGAAAAGTTATTAATTTATGAAGGGTTATTATCACGAATGGTAATCGAAGTTTGAAAAAATATGTAATTAGGTGTTTGAACTTTGTAATTAATCAATTTAATACCTAAAACAACTTTTCGTACACACCAACAATACTTTTGTTAAGTTCTTTTAACTACTAAATTGATAAGGGATAATAATCGAATGGTACTTGAACTTTCACAAAAAGAATTATTAGATACCTGAAATTTGATTTTGAATAATTTGGTACCTGAATAAAGTTTTCGTTGACTTTTTTCATACCTGACATTTGGTTTTTAATAATTTTGGTACATAAATAAACTTTTTGTGAATTTTTTCATACCTCATTTCACTCTTCATATATGAAAAAAAATCAACAAAAACTTTGTTCAGGTATTAAAATTGTCAAAACCGAATTTCAAGTATGAAATAAGTCAACAAAAACTTTATTTAGGTACCATAAACTTTTAAGTACCTAATTGTTCTTTTTGAAAAAGTTCAGGTACCATTTTCGTCATTAACCCAATTGATGAGCATCAAAGTTTTCAAATATAAATTGATTATACTTTGTAGACAAATGATCTTAACAAACCAATGGATCCACTTGTCTTGGAAGCCTAAAGAATAAAATAAGTTTGCTCATGACCTGGTGGAATGCCGCGCAAAGACAAGACAAGATTTCTTCTTCCATGAAGCAACCACTCTACCTTTATCTTTTTTTGAATCTTTAACTCCTACTACACAATAGCTCCTTTTGTCTTCGAGATTTAATTTCTCAAACTCATCATCTCTCTTATTATTTACAGATTATGAATCGGGCTAAAATACCAGGGCCTCTCTATAATGTCTTTTGTGTCTATAGTTTGAATAAAGTTTTTCAACCACTGAAAAAAAAAAGTTGAGGTACTTAATTGCATATTTTTTCAAAGTTAAGGTATCATTTTCAATATTATCCTATCCTTTCCCTTATTAAATTTGGGTTCTCGATTGTTTGTGAAATAGGGAGTCTTTTCATGAAAAAAGGTCGTTTTGGCGATGGAAGGAATGTATTAGTGAAAAGTTAATTGTTAAAAAGTGCAAATGTGCAATACTAAAGAACTTAACTTATTTTAATTTAAGCAATTGATAGAATTTATTGCTAAATGGTTCTTTTTTCAAAAGTGCCACAATAGAATCAGAATATTAAAGCACAAGAGCTAGTTTTGGTATACCACCTTTGAAAAATTAACTTGTCATTTAAATTAAAAGTAGGGATGATGATAAAAATGATACCTGAACTTTTGCAAAAAGAACAATTAGATACTTCAAGTTTGGTTTTTAAACAATTTGGTATCTAAACAAAATTTCCGTTGACATTTTCATACCTGAAGTTTGGTTTTGACAATTTAGTACTTGGACAAACTTTTCATGAACTTTTTCATACATCATTTCACTTGCTTCAGGTAAAAAAAAAAAGTCAATAAAAACTTTACTCAGTTATCTAATTGTTCTTTTTGTGAAAGTTCATGTATTTTTATCACTGACCCTTAAAAGTATGCTTTTAACTCATAAATAGTTTAAAGTTAATTTAAATTCAAAAAATAAAAATAAGAAAGATTTCCAATTCTTGTACAGATTTTTTATTTTTAATATATATTATATTTGATCTTTTTTATTATTAAAAAAATGCATTATGATTACTTGTCAATTTAGCATAACAAGACAACTAATGTACAAAACAATATATTTATATTATATTTAATAGCTAATATACAATGTGTGTACACCACGTATTTTATTTTAATTATTTAAATCGAGTGCAAGCATAAGACCATCCCGCTTAAGATTAGTTATAGGCTCTTTAGCCAACAACACGCTGTTATTTTTGTCCGGACTGTTTTATTAAAAAATAAATATATATAATATAAATATTTTTATTCATAAACAGATTTAAATAGACTAAATATGAATAATATATAAAAGCAAATAAGATACATATACGGATCAAAATCAAATAATCCAATTAGGCTCCTGAGTTGTATAATTAGACCTATCAATTTTAATTCATCATTCAAGAATAAAACCCATGACTTGGCCTAAACATTTATGAAATATCCCAAATTTCACTAGATTAATTAAGAAAGTGTGAACTAAAAGCATAAAAATGTAAAGACCCGACCTGCTAATCCTTAAGATTTAGCAAGTTAAGTCCCCAACCACATATAATACTTTCGTATTATATGGAAGGTTGTCCTAATCTACAGTTATGTGAATTGTTTGTTTAAAACTACTAAACTTGTTATAAAAGCTTTTACAGGATTACTCACTTGAGTAATCTATTTACATAAAATAGTTTAAGGAAATATTTTACATCCTTGTGTCCAGCATAGGACACAACAAAATACATAAGTCTCACAAAATGAAGAAAATAGACTTTAAGTCTTTTAATACAACCAGGCTTAACTAACAAGCCTCTATTCCAAAATACAAAATACATTTGTTAACGAACACATGAAATAAAACTTTCTTCAAAAACTTCTCGCCACAGGGTCCTACTCATCCCACTCGTCCATAAACTTCTCCCAATCTGACCGAATCCCATATCTTCATCAATCATATCATCAACACCTGAAAATAGCAAAAGTGAGCCAGAGGCCCAGTACACAGCAACACAAACAAAAGCGAAGCCATACACACCTATACTAATGCAATGCAAAAACAATTGCTTCATTTATCTTTCTTTAAATTTCTTAAACAAATCAAACTAGAGTATTCAAACTCCGGGACAAGCTAAGGATATCTAGGGTCCTGAGAGTAATGTCACAATGCTCAGGGGGTTGGTATAGGTAGCCCGAATACCTATATCTCTTAGATAACGTTACATTGCAAATAATAATCTCATCCAGGTTATATAGCCGTTACTCAGCTTCACTTAACTCAATCCATATATAAAGCAATTCACATGCTCCCATAAACATTGAATTAGATTATATTATTTCCTCTCAAGAGTAAGTAATGTTGCTCAGTTATTTTACATTCCTATCGATTATCCGCCGAGCCTAGTCATTGCATCATGACTATTGGCCTAAGCGTCTACACTAACCTATCATTGCATCATGATAAGTTACCGCTCCTCAAACCAGATTTAACGGTGAAAACACAAGCAATTCAAGCAATACTTAAGTCATTTAGAACTTATATCAAATTTAAGTATGCCTATCCTAACAAGCATACAAGCAAGTTACTACGTACCTGTATTAGCTGGGAATTAATGGGGTGGCCAAGCGAGGATCAATAACTGTTCAACAAGAATTATCACAATTCACACTTAGTTTAAACTCATTTCAACTAATCTCATACATAACCATACAAATACATTCAAATAAGTTATCACAAGATCCTAAAACAAGTAAAGATAATCAATAATTTTATTAAATCATACAAATATCCTTAAATCATGCTTTTATATTACTCGATCATCATTACATATCATATATCATTAATTTATTTCATTTTAACTCAAAAATATTCATTTCATAAGTTGAAACACATTTAGTAAACCAATTAAGCTTTTAATATTGTTTTGGAAAGAGTAGCATCAGGAAAGAATCAAAATTTAAGCATTTTTAAGTTTAAAATTTGTGAAAACTTAAAACATAAAAGTTTGTATATTCTTTTTTATCTTTCCAACGCAACTTGAATCACCTCAATCGGAGGTCGGTGAAAAAGTTATGGCTAATTTACAAGACAGCATCGCAACAGGGGAAGAAAATCCGCGAGCGCTACACCCTTGGCAACGGGGTGTTTTGGAGGCCGTTTCAACTCAGGGGAAATGAAATTTTTGATCCGAGAGCACTACCCTTGGCAACGGGGTGTTTTGGAGGCCGTTTCAACTCAGGGGAAATGAAATTTTTGATCCGAGAGCACTACACCCTTGGCAACGGGGTGGTGTTTTGACAGGTGTAGTGATAGTTATACGAAATTTTTCAAACTTTAACACTTTTAACTTGAAAAAAAAACAACTTTTCTCAACTCCTAACATGTCCTAAACCTTATGCAAACTTCATACAACACTTCAAACACTTCTATATTATTATCATACTTCAAACTCCAAATCCACACTTCAACTACCCAAATTATATTCTTCCTAAATTCAACAACACCCATACTTCTTGACACATAAAACATATACTATAAGTTCTTGTATCCTTAATATACTACTTAAACTACCATTAACATATAGAACACATCATTTCTCATATTAGCATAAGCACCCTATTATCAAGAAATCACATTTATGCATAAGATTAAGACATGAAAGACAAAACTCACCAATAGAACTTTAGGCTTTAGTTTAATGGTCCTCTAGCAATCTTTTGGTGGTAAAAGTGATGGAAAATGAAGGGCTTAATCTTATACCACCTTGGAGGAGCTTTTGAGGGTTAGAGTGTTTTGAAGCTTGAGAAATGGTTTGGCTAAGGTCTGAAATTTTGCCCGAAAATTTAAGTTTGAAGAGTAGATTATCTACTTGTTTGACTTTTAAGGCATTTGTAATTAAGGCAAATAATGACTTAACCTTTTGTTACTTAATGACATTGTCTTAAGGCCTTAATGAGTGTTTAATAGCTTTATTTTTTTTTTCTTGCCTAAAAATTCTGCTACATAAGGACTTAGTTACATGCATTCCTCCACTTAATTCAACACATTCAAATCATAAATTACACATATGAATACAATTAAAATTTTATGAACTAATATTTAATATTCTAGAATATTTCAATATTTTAACATAATAATAAAAACACATAATTCATCATGAAAAAAAAAATCATATTCAATACATATCAAAAGTATGTATAAATTTATTAACACACATATAGAATATAATTGGGAATTTCATGGTTATTTCAAAAAATATGAAAAAATTAAACCAAATTGGAACCTAAACTAAAAATTTGAGTTAGATAATTAACTAAATGGATTAAGCAAATTATATAGTATGGTCAAGTAAAATAACAAATTCAAGCTAGTAATTAATTTTAAATAAAAAAATAGATTAATTCAAATTCCCCATTTCATTATACCAAATAAATTAAATCAAACCTAAATATTAAATTAGCCATCTAACTAAACTGTGATTTCCTAATTTTTCCAATTTTCCCAATTTCGACAATTTTCTACAAATTCAATACCTAAATTTCTAAACACCCTAAATTTTAGTCAAATACATATCTAATCACCTCATTAGCTAAATTTGTTACACCATCTTCAAATTTTGCTAATTAAATTCATAAATTAATATAGTTATTTCCTAAGCCTTTTTAACCTCTAATTACATCTTAAGATCCTAATCAAATTGCCAATCCAACCACTAACCATCTTAACCCTAAACCTATCTAGAAATCTTCTAAAATCTAACACATCACTGTTCTTATCCATTGCAATTCTCAACAAATTTTTAATACAAACATTATCCTTTTGCTAACATATAATCTCTAGAACATTTCCAATATTGCTAAATAATGTCCTTGTCTTTGTCCTACTATCTTTTTGAAAAATGAAACCCTAGTGCACACTATAGTAGCCACTACTTTATCTAACTATGTAGCAAAAATTTTCACTTCATTTTTGTCTCAAAACAAAACCATAAAACATCACAACACTGTAATACGTACTAAGTCATCTATGTTTTATTTATCTTTTAAACCATATATAAACCCCCATTAATCTCTATTTTTCTTTTTGAAATTAGGTGTATTCAAGGGAGTTTGGGATTAGAGGCAAAAAAGCTTCATCAAATTTCCTAAAAGTAAGATAGTGAAGGATTTTGTGCTATTTTGCTACCACAAGTAAATAGTTTAATTAATTGGTGTGATTAGTGAACACTGCAAGAAAATTGAGCTTTGTCTCTAAATTTCTATTGCAAAAACCATATTCATTGATCTTATTTGCATAAATATACCTACTTTTACCAATTTTCCGTTACAGAATTTCTGTCTCTAAACGTCAGTTTTCTTATAGTTGAAATATGTTAGTAAATAATAGATTATGATAAAGAAAATATAGAATATATATTGTATGATTTAAGTGAAATATCATATATTAATTGGTGTAATTAAAATAGGTTGATTTTGGCATTATTTTTGTATGATTTATCTAGTTTGTAATATAAATATGATTAATATGGAATGATATGATATATAGTCCATTTTTTCTATTTTATGTGACTTTTCAAATAATTTTTTACGATGAAATCAAATAAATATACTATTATTTATGCCAATAAAAAATTAATCACTTATGAACATAAGTGTTGTGATATTAGCTAATTTACTAAATGAATTTAGTTTTGAGTAAAATTCATGAAAATGATAATCTATTATTTTTAATTTAACTGAAAAGTTTAACAATTTTTCAAATTTGCTTACCATTTTTAAAGATCTAATAGGCATAATACTTAGGAAAAGAAATAAAATGTCAAACAAATTTATTTTTGTATGAATTTTTTTTATAAATGATAGTTTATTGTATCCAATGGTAAGTTACAAATTTTTGAATTTTCAAAAGTCATTTACTATTTTTAAAAAATTAATTTATTTTCATATGACAATATATAGTAATTCGAATTGTTAAATCTAAATAAAATATTAAATGAATTTATTTTTTACCTATATTTATAGGGATGATATTCAATGTATCTACATTCAAAAAGAAAATTTTCGTGATTTCTAAAAATCATTTACTAGTTTAAAATTTATTTTCATTTCATCTGACAATATATAGTAATACGAGTTTCTAAGTCTTGATAAAATACCAAATGAATTTATTTTTTTAACAAAATTTTGGAAAATGATATTATAATATGTTTTCTTTCAAAATAATTTTTTTTAATTTTTTAAATTTATTTACTATTTTTAAAAAACAATTTAAATTCTTCTGACAATTTTCCTATCCTATCTTAAAATTAAAAATTGCATGTTTCAACTTGAAAAAATTAATTTATTTGAAACCAACTTGATTAATGTATATAGCTATAATTAGTTAACATAGGTATTTTCTAAATTATTAAGTCTTTTGTTAAATTAAAATTGGATAAAAATAAGTTAATAAGCCAAATAGACTAGTTTAGGTATAATAGAACTTTTAGCTTTAAAATTAAATGAATAGACATATTATGGATCTATTGCCAGAAAAAAAAAGTATTATGGACCTAAATCAAATAGCATGATTTATTGTGGGCCTTGACATGTTAAATGGCTTTATTGATAATTTAGGAATCAATTAAATTAAATGAACTCAAATGAGCTAAATATGTCAATCCTATTTAAAATGGACAATTAGCCATATAAAGGGGCATAAATTGGATATTCAACAAATAACTGGGAATTTGAATTAATAATTACTTTAGGAAAAAATGAGCTTATATAAGTAAATGGACTAAATAACTATAGTTGATCTTATAATTACTAAAATCAACATAATAACTAAATTGGGCTTAAATTTAAATCCTTGGCATCAAATTGGGCTTTTGTAACTATTTTACACGTAAAGGATACTAAAATGAATTTAGTTAATGATTTTATGTTTAAATGGGCTAAAATAATTCAAATGGGCCAAATTAGTAGAAATATGATCAATTTGACATAAATCATTTAAAATAGATCAAGATAGTAAGAATATGTCCAACTTGACCTACTAATCTATATGAATTTAGAAAATTAATTTAGTTCTGTCTTGACTAACACTAATAATTTTAGGCTTCAATACTTTATTTATGGGTCTAAATACTAAAATGGGGTCCAATTTGACTAAATAACTATAAATGAGCTTAATTAAATAAAATTGGCTTAGAAACACAACTCTAGACCCAGTAACATAATTTATAGCCAACTAGGCTTATTTACAGTAAATAGGCATAAACTAAATCCTAATCTTCATTTAGGGTCCAAACCTTCAAAATATAACATGTACCTAACCTTATGCTTCATGGGTGTAAATTCCAAAATACGAGCCTAGTACTTTTTACCTATTCTAATTGGGTATATTTCAAAAATATTTAAGTCCACAGTCGTTTATATATTAAAATACCTAATTAGGATCAATTTTTTTTCATTGGCCCAAAAGCCCTAAAATATCCTTGGTGAGCCTAAATAGGAAATTAGAAGGCTCAATAGCTTAATAAAGGTGTAAATTAAATTTCATCGAACTTTTAACTCAATTCTTAGGTCTAATAACTAAAATTACTCTAATTGGACCTAATTTCAAAATGAAGCCCAATTTTACCTAATATAATATATATAATATATATATTTCTTAATGGACTCAATTCCTAAACCCTAAAGCCCATTACTCGAAAAAGTGAATAACTTAGATAATTCTTATTGGGCCTAACTTAGGATCCCTAAAGATCTAGTACATCTAAATAATATATTTAATTTTCCAAATTCAATGAGCTTAGATCAAATCATCTAAGCCTAAAGACTGTAAATGGACTTAAGTTAGTTATAGCCCAAGGCTTTATATCATATATGTCCTTAGATTGATTGATTAACCAATATGACTTAAATCATTGGTTGTATAGTCAGTTCTCATAGAAATTAATCTTCCTTAAATAGATACATCATCGACTTATTATCTTTCGTGTGATCCTTTATCATCTACTGATTTATTATCAAGTACGCAGTAACATGTGTGTTGTTTGCTAAGATAGCTATTCTCAATAATTTGTTTTGTTTGTACATATATCGTTTAATCTAAGTTAGGAAGCGATAACCTTGCTAGGTAATGCCAGCACGGTTTATGCACTCAAGCCATCATTGGTGGCTCGACGAGTAGCTGACGGGGCAAACAATATTGGGATAACATCCATTTATATTCCGTGAGAAGTAGGACGTATGGTTCATGAGGACGGATGCCAATTAAGCTGTATATGACCATGGACCAAAATAAATGGAGATGTGTAACAGCTGTGAAGCCTAGATGAGGCAATTACGTTGAATGTTCCTCTAGGAGGTTAAGGTATTCGGCATACCTTAATTAACCCCTAAGTAACTACTGCTACTTAGGACCCCCAGATTCCTATGGCTTGATGCTCGAAATGTGAGTGCTCCCGTGTTGTTTTAATCACCTTAAATAATAAAGATAAAATGTTGGTTGTCGCATTGTATATAGTTTAGGTGTATATGTCATATCGCATGTGGTTGTGTTGTTATGTACTACGCTTCAGCTCATTCCTTTTTTTTTTCCAAGCATTAGTGATTTTAACTTTGATATTTATGTATATCTCGAGTATGGGATGGATTGGTACGAGCTTATTGATGAACGAACTAGCTAGTAATGTTGGGTCATGTATTTTCTTAAATTAAAGTTGTAAATGTCTTTTCAAAATTGTAATTCTTTTGAAGCTGCTTTGGTGTGTTCAGTGGATCATTTCATAAAACACAAAGTTGGGGTCTTCAAAATTTTATAAAAGCTAAAAAGTTCTATTTAACTTCTGTTGTAATCACTCACTTAAGGCAAGCACACCTACTGAAGTAACATAGAACATATTAGTTGTAACCTAAGGGATTGTTAGCATCTACCGTACTCACTTTTTATCTATTATCTAGCCAAAGAAAAATTTAGCAAATCATAATAAAAACAGAAGCTAAACTAAGGTTAATGCATATATACATGTTTTCAGGGAAAAAATAAAGATAAGTTTGTAAAATGTAAGATGAGATTTAGGATTTGCTTCACTAATTTCTTATCATGTGATTTATAAATAAACTCAAAATGTTGTTTGCTGGTGTCTTTGCACCATTGAACTCACAAATGTAAGTTAAAGCCTCTTTCAAGGCCAGAAACTCTAGATCTAGATCAAACCACTAGAATCTCTTCTAAAGCTATTAACAATCTAGATCCACATAAAGTTTAACAATCCTTTGTTTAAAAACCCATTTTGGAAATTTAAAAAAAAAAAAGAGTAACAAAAGTTTCACCATCCCTCTCAAGGTGATTATGAGCAACTTCATTAGTAGCCTGGATATATTCAAAAGGATGATCTATCGATCTATTAAATTGAAATCAGACGTAGCTTTAAAAGGTATACCACCTATTTAGATCTATGAAATTGTGTTCGAGCTACTAATTACGAATACTTAGTCAATATTCAATTAAAAAGTGCATTGAAATCAAATGAATGAGGTCTTAGATTCATAAACCCTAAGTAAAGGAGATTATTTCTCCATATATTTGAACATTAAACACAAATTTAGAAGAAATAATACGAAACTAAAGATAAATATTATAAATTAAGTTTAGAATCTTACAAATACAAACAATGGGTCCAAAAAAACTTCGAATTCCTTAACGAAAAAAATAGTTCTTTCACTAAAGATTTCTTTCTCTATTCTATGTTAGTGATATGTTACACATGGTACTCCTCACCTGCTATTGGGTGTCTGCGCACATTTATTTATAAGCTACAGACACAAAAATTGTGAAGATTTTATTTGCTGATGTGACAGATCCTTTATAATATAATTCATTCTTATCCTCATGCGCGCACATAGAGCCAACTCATTAATGACAGTTAGACAGGGTCACTTTTTGTGGGTCAAGTCCAGGGCTTGATGTTTGACCACGGTCTAAGCTGCATCTTTTCTTCAAAGCTATAATTTTTCTTAGCTTTAATCGTGGGTTGAATATAGGGCTCTACTTTGTGGCACGATTGAAGTTGTATCATGGACTCCAAGACTCGATTGCCTCAGTGTAAGTCAGTGTTAACTGAGGGTCATGTTGAAGCCTCGTTTTGGGCCGCAACTGGGGACTTTGCCTTATTTTTCCTTTAAATTTTTCCCTCCACAGGCATTTCTAAAGGCCTCGATGGAAATATGTCTTTAAGTTTTTTGTTGTTTTGCTCCAAATCTAATCTAAAACGCTTTGTTTTTTCTTTTCTTGATTCTAGGAGATGGAAAAAAAAAACATTTAAGCAATAAAAATACAAAATTCATAGGAATTTATCTAAAATAAATCAACTTAAGCATAAATTTCTATAAATTGAATAGAATAAAACAAACTTATTAGAGATCTTGTTTTGTGCCTACGCTTATAAAACCTTTATTAGATACCTTGTATTGATATTATCTACCGTGATACTTTAATATTTTTCTATTGTTTATTAAAATGTTTTCAAAACCTAATATATGATTTTAGAATCTAAAATTGATTAGCAAGCGATCACGATAAACATAGAGTTTAGGATATCCTTAACGTATAACGCCTAAATATTATACGTGGTAGAACTAAACACACCTTGACCCTATTCAAGGCATGATACATGATTTAATAAATTTTATATTTTTTAAACTTAAAAAGAGAGAGGGGAGCATCCAAATATTAGTATTATTTAGCATATTTTCTAAGGAGTTAGTCGAAGATTTACATTTATTTATTTAGAATTAAATTCAACTTGTATTGTTGTATTAAAAACAAAAACTAGTTTCATATTATTAAGAAAAGGGAATTTTAGTTTGATGGGAGGATATATGTATCAAACTCCACATATTATATGAGTGTATTTACTTCTTATGTTATTAATTAAATACTATGAATAGAAAGAAAATCCTCAAATAGTTTAAACTTTCATTAGATTTTTTTATTTATGTTTTATAATTTCATTTTTTTTAAATATTTTCTATTTTTATATACACAAACCATAATGGATTTATGTAGTCCATGGTTTTGGAGTGACAAATTGCCCAAAATTATAGATCTTTGGGATCTACAAATGGTTCTACAACCGTGAACACGGGCATGTTTTCGAGCACCTTCATAGTTTAAAATCAACTATGCAGAATCTATTAGTTGAATATTGGGTAAGTGGAGGCAAATTTTTCCCAAAAAAAACCTAAAATTTTAAATTTTGTATTGACGATTCTTTTAGGAATCCGGCTAAAAGTCGGCGATATGCTGACGTGGCAGGATCTCTATTCCATTTTCTTCTTCTGCTTCTTCTTCTTTTTCACAACACAACCCACATAAAAGAAAAAAATCAATACAAATAAAAAAAAAAAACAAAATACCATGTTAAAAAAAGGATGCAAAAAAAGTAAAGTTTCAAACTTTACAAGATGTTGATTGTGGAGATTCCTTTAGTAGATTATTCACCGAATATATTACATCTTTTATACCATTTTATTTAGCCTGTGAAAATGATGTTGAACCTCGCATCAATTAGACTAGGATGTGAAATATTAAACAATTGATTACTTCTACAATCAGAGACGAACGCAAAACCATATGAGTAAGGGGTTGGGTGGGAAGAATTTACTTTATTACAAATATAAATATAACACATATTATTTCTTATTTAAATATATTATAATAATCAAGTTTTTTCCTAAGAAAGAGTAGACCGGGGTCCTTTTTAGCCCCCGCTTAGGTCCGTCTCTGTCTACAATGCTTTTAATATTACGTGTTTTTTGATACTACAATCATGCTTGCTCAGACTGCAGAAATGCGCCAGCGCCTATAACATATGTCTAGGGCAAAATCTCCTTTTTATGCTACCACCAAAAGTCCTTGCCGTGTGCCACCATTAACCGCGTAGCTCTTAAGGTTGAAACACACCAAAACAAGGACATCCACCTAGATTCCAATAAAAAATATCACTTTCAGAACTTCTCCACCGCCGAACTCCATCACCAACATCTTATAAAGTTTGACATTGTATTTATTTATTGTTATTTGCA
This sequence comes from Combretum micranthum, assembly GCA_024138025.1. NCBI lineage: Eukaryota > Viridiplantae > Streptophyta > Magnoliopsida > Myrtales > Combretaceae > Combretum > Combretum micranthum. The sequence goes on along the minus strand of JAMXBD010003131.1, from coordinate 75,768 downwards.
TCCTTTTTTTTAATATGGTGTTTTGGGTTTTTTTTTTTTTATTTATTTTGATTACTTTTTTTATGTGGGATGTGTTGTGAAAAACAAGAAAAGGAGGAGGGAAGAAAGAGAGATGATGCACAATTAGGGCCGTCGAGGGGCGGGGAAGAGGAGGAAAAAAAAAGAAGAAAATAAAATAAATAAATATGTTGATGTGGAAGAGAAAATTATTTTTTAATATAAATAATCTTCCTTCCTACGTTTGTATATCGCTGGACTTTTGATCTATTTCTAGCCAAAAATACTACAGGTGCAAGATTTAAAATGTTTAGGTATTTTTATGGATGAAAATTTTGTTTATATACAATTCCGTTATATTAAAAGAGTTTAGGTACCGTTAAAACACACTTACCCTTTACATACTATAAAAGATTTATATATAAAAAGAAAAGGTCAAACTAATATGACTTTTCACACAAACGTCTAAACTGATCTCACACTAATTAATATACCTAGAGCAAAATAACTAATATGAGTTATTCCCTTATAAGTTAATAGCACAAAAAGATTTTTGGGAAATAAAATCATGAACCAATAACAATCCTATGTTCACATAAAGGCTCAACAACTCATCCATACATTATAATTAAGTAAAACTAGGTACGATACGTGGACGAGACTATTCATTTAAAATGTATATTGGTAAAAATAGGAAGTTTATTTAAAAAACTATCACATCAACATATAAACAATATATATCTATAAACTATTATAAAATGGCAAAAAAAAGACTATTATAAAAATAATTAAAATATAATATAAAAGGTTCATGTGATTAATGGATAGTCCAGGCACGTAATGAATGGAAAAGGAAATAAATATTATTAATTTAAAAAAATTATGAAAATGTCATTGAAACGAAAATAATGTCAATTTTAAGTAAGTTGAACACACTTTTTTGTTAACATTGTGAATTCAAGAAATGAGGTTAAATTTTTTTTTTAAAACCCGACCTATTGAACAGAGGAGTTTGGCAGCAACAAAATAAACACAACGATGACATCAACGCCAAATTGACAAGTTTGGCCGAAACAAAATAATAACAATGAAACAGAATAAAAACATCGCGACCCTTGATCCAAATTTCTTCTCTCTCACTCATCTTTCCTTCTCCTTCTCTCCCCTAAGGTTTTGCTACTTTTTCTTCAATTTCGCACCAAACAATCTCAGCTCTTGAATCTATGCTTTACCCTCTTTCCATTTCTCTGTCTAAAATTGGATGGCATTAAGGCTTACGCATGAGATGTCATGCTGGAAGAGATAGCTAAGCATATAGCGGATGGGATTGGCTTCGGGTGGATTATGCATTGGCTTCGGGTGGGGCCATGGTGGTTAAGCATTCGGAGGTGTATTCTAATGGTAGAGACATGTGGTCTCTGTTGAATAATTGGCATGGGGTTCATGCTAATACTGAGAAAATGTTGAAACCAAGTTTTGGTGAACCAGGACAGTGTTTTCCATTGAAAGGGAGTAGGGCGTTTTGCTTCGATTAGGTTGCGGGACACTACATACAGCGTCAGTTTCATCGTTGTTTTTGTGTTGTGTCGGCTCTCATCTCTTGAACAAATAAGGTCAACCACTTATGACCTCCTTTGTTCAAAAAACGAGTTCAACTTACTTAAAATTGAGATTATCTTAATCCTAATGGTAAATTTTTTAAAAATTAATAATATTAATTTCCTTTTCCCTATGACGAATGTAAGAGTTACCTTATTTGTAAAAAAATACATATTTTGAGTAATAGTTTCTGAGGAAAATAGTTATATTATGATTATTGAATTGAAAAGTTACAATGTCCGCATAAAATTTTGAGGTGAAATATATTTGTTAAAAAAAGGAAAAATATCCACACATTTGTGTATACATTCCTTAAGTGTACTGTGCTTTACTTTCTTCTACTATGCTTGTCAAATAAACTTCTTATGAAATTGATGGCAAAGAAGGGGAAAGAAAGAAAAACTCTGATGTGATTTTCTAATGGAAAAAGTGCGTTGAAGACACAAATTTTTACACAATTTTAATATTGGGATTAAATTTGTGTCTTGGAGATATTCTTTCAGGCTAATAATGAAATCCTGTTTTCACAGTTTTAAGTTGGAATATTGCAACAATGTGGCTATATTTCCATGACCCAAAAATTACAATACTCATTAGATTAGGAAAAATGAGAAGCAATAAAACAAATTATTTAAACATATTCTAAGCATCTAGTACAAACAACTTCAAACTCCTCAAATAACAATTTAAACTTTTCAACTTTTATATCAAAAAGTCAAGAACACACCATTGGAAGAATATATGAAAAGTTCATTAATAGCTCATTTAATCTGTGCAAACACAAAATAAATGCAATATATATATATAAATAATATTGAAGAAAGAAAAATATAATAGAAAAGTTAAGGTTATCATCTTTGTTGTCGAAGTCCTAAATCCCTAGTATTGACCGAGTATCAGACTAAGGTTGCTCCATTTGTTTCGTATAGTTGCATCATCTGTGTGTAGTTCCAACCTATCTAAGGTAGGCTATGGGAAGATGTAGAATGTATCGGAATCAAAGCCAGCTTAACTTGTGTAAACATTGCCCACCACCCATCCCCGTCTTCACTAGAAGATGTATGTTACCTTTTCTATGGAGTTGAAGGGGTGTGAAGTTAAGTAGTAAGGCTCTGCCTTAATAGTCTAGGGGTCTAGTTGGTTAGCTTTTCATAGCAGATACAGACATTTTTTAAAATTTTTTTCTAACAAATTGTTTATTAAAAATAGATACAGATGAAAAAAAAATTGGCAGTTCTCATAAAAAAGATCAAATAGATCAAACATAGATTAAATATAGATGCAAATTAGACATATTTATACATATTGTTTCGATACAAATATAGATATAGATGAAAAACAAATCATCCAAATAAACCTATGATGGTGTAAAGGGACATGGCTGATAATACCTAGGGTTGAACGTGGATCGGTTTAGTTTGGTTTTCACTAAAATCAAACGAAATCATAATTTATAATTTTTTTTCCTTCCTAAATCAAACCTTTAAATAATGGTTTGGTTTGAATTAAAAAATTTTAAAACCCTTAAATATAAGTTTGGTTCTATTCAAATTACGAATTAATCAAAATTCTACTAAAAAAACTTAGTTCTAATATGTTACATTTGTGCAAATATTCAAATATCGAAACCGCACTACAAAGTTTATATTGTAAATCTCAACAAAATACTTTATACATTCATCATGTTCATAGTCTATAATCCCTCATGAAACCATTTAGTCATTAACATGGTACACTTATTGACTAATACAAAGTAAATATAATCTATAGTCCTCTAAAAAATAATTCAATTAATCATCTACTAATAAATTTGGCAAAAAAAAATTCATCTACCAATAAAACTCATTTATGAATAAAAATGATCTACTAATAAATTATACAATGAAAAATTAATACATAATAATATATATAACTAAATAATAAAATTCATACTCTATAGAATTCAAATGATTAATAAAAAACAATATTAAGTTACCAATGAGGGAATATATTTTGAACTTAAACATCAATTTTTTTTTTTAAAAAGCAAGTTATTATTAATCAACATTTATCATATAATAAATATTATAATAAAATCATAAGCACACATATATATATGACCTTGAATCAATCATCATAATAAAATTTATGAATACAAGTAAAATATTTTTGTATTTATCTAAAACGGTTTAGTTTGGTTTTATGGATCGGTTTAGTTTACCCCTTTAAACCAACCATAAATTTACAGATTGGTTTGAATTAAGAATTTTTTAAACTAAATTGTTTAAAAACCATATTTTCAATTTGGTTTGATTAAGTTACGAGTTAGTTCAATTTGGTCGTTCTTAAATCCAAATTCAATTGATGTTTTCCACCTTATCAAGAAAATCCTGCTTTTAAATCCAAATTCAAATGATGTTTTCCACTTGATCCTGGTATGGAATCCGCAATCAAATTAAAAAGAAAAGCTTTCTAATGTCTGAGCCCTAATCTAGATCTAAGAGTAAAGGAAAATAATGTCTCAAGTCATGCTAGGGTTCTTCTCTTTTTTCAAGATCTACAAAAGAAGATTATATATGAAAAGGCACACACAGGACACAGGTTGGCAGTTTTCATCAGTACGTTAGTGGCTTATATGCCGACCTTAAATTTGTAATTAATTTCCGAAGCAAGATGGTTAGCTGTGTTGAAGACAATATGGGTATACACCAACTCAAGGCCGGTAGTGTTGAACTTAATTTTGTCGGCCTTCATTGAATTTGCAATAATTTCCAAGATGAGATAGCAACCAGCGTTAAGGCAACTTTTGGGTGGGGGGGCTTTGTATCTGGCTGGCGGTGTAAACTATCCAGAAGTTGGCATACAGGTAAAAAATGAAGGTTGATGTTGCTGTTTTGTAAGCTGGCGACGTTTACTCTGTATTAGCCAACATTGATTCATTTTGTCATAAAGGTTAGCGGCCTACTTTGTTCAATGGTCGACCTACTTTGTAAATGTCTCCAAATTTGCACATATCTCTTCTCAATTCCTTGTATTTCTTGTATAAGTCCTTCAAAACCTGAAATATCATAATAGACACACTTAAGTACTATTTCCTTATGATTTTTATAAAATCTATAATAATTAAGCATGATCCATACAGTAAAAAGTGAGTAAAATATGCCTTTGTCAACTCTCCTCACACTTGAACTTTTGCTAGTCCTCAAGAAAAATAAATAAGAACAAAATAAAAATCTGTTATTGAAAGTACAAAATTTTTCCTTTCACATATTCAAGGATCTTTTCTTTTATAGCTCATGACTTGCAATTTCAGTGCCTTCTGCTCTAACAATATTGGGTACATGTAATTAGATCACTACAATTAAAATTTAGTAGCTAACAAAACAAACTTTAATCCCAGTGTTCGACAAAAGAACCTTTTGTTCAAAAGTAAATACTCAATCTAGTAAGGAAAAACACCTATTTAAACTTCACTGGATATTAGCAAGCATATAGTCCTTGCAACACAAAGTGAAAGCATATGGTATCTACTTTTTCCTTAGAATTTCTCTCTCTTTATTATAAGTCTTATTTCATTTGGTACGTCATTATTCATATTCTTTTTGATCCATTTAAGCAAATTTTTTTTCAAAGTTCATGAGTTTAACTTTTACCTTTCCTTCCTTCTCGTTATAGTGAGTTCATTGAGTCGGCACATCCCAGGCTCATCACCCAAGTGACCAAGTTTAAAAGGAGCCCCTATTGATTCTTCCTCACTTCAACATTCAAGTTTAGATACTCATAACTCAATCACCTCAGTTAGTGAAGTAAAGACTATGCTTATTTTATTCTTTTCTTTTAAATGCTACAACAAAGTTAAAGACTTTTTTACAAAGGATCACTAAGGAAAGAGTTTCTTCTACCTCTTTCACTAAATGTTGAAAAGTTTTCAAAATAACTCAAAAGAGTATATACAAGCTAACTTTTTCCTAGAAGTAAACCTATTATTTTCACAAAAGGACTTGACCTACTCTCAAACTTTCAATTCCAAAGCTAAATACAAGGTAAATCTATTTCTTAAAGATTTCACTACTTAATTTTAACTAAGTATTTTAATTACAACAGCAGGTGAGTAAGGTGCCTAAGCAAGTCAATTTCACATTTTTGTATAAATGCTATCAACAACTTTCTGTACAATCTCCAGATGTCATTAAAAAGTTTTGAAAAAATTTGGCCTAAAATTACCATATAATGCTTTAGGAAAAAAATGAATTCAAAGTATGGGTCAACAATTCAAGTTTAGATGTCATATATATTCAATCAACTCAGCAATGCAAACATCAACATAATTCATACTCTACTTTATTCTCCATATCACATTATCCCTTCCTCCACACTTAAATTGAATAATGTCTCACTATTCCTCTTACAGCTCAACATAGGAAAGAAATAAAGAAAAAAGAGAAAAGGAATAACGATACTTCCCTGGCTTCGAAAAATTGATGCATTTTGATTTCCAACCGGTATAACAATAGAAAGTCATCCGATTAATTCATCTTTTTAGTTCATCCTCTTGTGGTCTACAATTATGCTCTTTAGCTCCTATTTTCTCTTATCTACAGAAAAAGGCACACATCAAAGAAGTAAATAAAAGAAAAAACAAAAAGAAATATTTACAAGAAAAAGATAATGGTGGGTTGCCTCCCATCCAGTACTTGTTTTATAGTCTTAGCCTGACTTGCTGACTTTCTTATTCAAGGAGGATCAAAATTACTAGTCTTTTTCTCATCATCCTTTCTTTTCTTGTAAGCTTCTACTCTTGGATTTTTTGATGTTGTGTCTGTCTTGGTGGATTATGGGTTCTTTTCCTATTGCTTCATGATATTCACATTTAACTCTTTGCTCCCAACCTTCAGTACTATTTTACTATTTTTCACATCAATTACAGCTCCAACAATGGCCATGAATGAGCGCCCAAGGATGAAAGGAATCTCTACATCTCCTTATATGTCTAATACAACAAAGTTCATAGCAAAAATGAACTTGTCTACTTTTAATAGCACATCCTCAATCATCCCTTTAGGTTTTTAATAGACGATCAACCTACTAAATTGTCATCTCGGTTTTCTTAATTGCCTCCTCTAATCTTAACCTTTTAGCCATAGAGAAAGGTATCAAATTGATACCCGTACCAAGATCATAAAATGCATTCTTAAACTGAACTTCTCCTGCAATGCAATCTAAGGTGAATTTCCTTGGATCATTTCATTTAAGGAGAAGTACATCCTTCAAAGCTTCAATGTATGCTTGATTTAACATGATCATCTCTCTCCCATTCATCTTTCTTTTCTTACTCATTATTTCTTTCAAAAATCTTTTATATTGAGGTGGCTCTTCTAAGATATCAGCTAAGGGAATGTTGACCTCTAGCTTCTTAAACACCTCCAAGAATTTCTTATACTTCTCATCTTCTTTCCTCTTTCTTGTTCGTCCTAAAGAAGGAGTTGATGGCACAAATGGCTTGACAATGGGCTTATTGACTATAGAAGTGTGCTCTTATTGTACCACATCTTCCATTTGATTGGATATAGAAGTCGAAGTCTCTTCTTTCTCAACCTGCTTCCTTGTCTCTGCATTGATCTCATTTACTGGCTCAATTAGGGTAGAAGGTTTCACAATATCTGCAATTTGCTTTCCTAACTTCTCAAACCCCTCCATAATCAGATCTGCAAGCTTTTCAATAGCTAATTCCCAAGCTAGCTTTTCTTCGTTTTCTTTAACCTCACTGGCTACTGAAGAAGTGCTCTCTGATTTTTCTACTTTAAACACAACTTTTTTCCTCTTTCTCTTCATTTTGCCTTTTATAGTCAATTGGGAATTCTCCTTTCTTTCTGTCATTAAGATACTCCTAATCTTCACTTAAATTAGCAACTTGAAAAACAGATGATACAGATTCTGTTAGACTTGCTACTTGAGTCTCCAATTTCTCTATATGTTGCTTCTCAAACTCTTCTTCCTATTTCTGCTCTAAACCCCTCATGATTTCTTCAAAACTTTTCACTTTACCTGTAGCTAAGGTAACGACATTTTCAGAAGATGAAGCGGTATTCTCTTGATTTGGAGTCTCATAAGTGTGGTGATATTCTTGAATTGACATATTAGAATTGAATCTGGCCTATCATCTTGACATTGAGAGCTATCATGCGATCCATTACACCACATACAAACTATTAGAGGAAAATTGTATGAATCAATGTATTGGCTTCTTATGAATTCTTCAATCACTCCAAGCACCATTTCCGTTGACATTTCTATAAATTGCTTTCTAGCAGTTGATTCTAGCATCATCCTATCATGGGCTCCTAATCCTTAAGGAATATAAATAGCTGAGTCCAAGAAAGTGAATCATCATAAGGGCATTCACACATCATATTGTAGTATCTTCCCCAAGCATTTGACCAAGGCTGTCCCTTATACTGCCTGAATGAAAATGCTTCTACTCTAAGCTTTGGAGTACAACAATATGGGAAGACTGGTGCTTGTTGATCACCCATATCTTATCTTGCTTAAAAATTCGTTGATAGAGTAGTGCTCAATAAAAACTTCAAGCACTTAAGAAGAGAAAAAGAAAAGTGAGTAGAATGCATAAATGAACAAAGACTAATATTTACAAATAAAGAAGAAAGTATTTGTATTTTTTTTCAATGTTGCAAACTTTTTTAGATTTTTCAAACAAAAAGCCTAGTCTGCAAATGAAATAGCCATGAATTTCTTATATTGCATGCTAATATGATATTGGGATGATATATATATGTGTGTGTGTGTTTAGCTAATGTAATTAGTGAATGTGTTAATTTATATGTGTATAGTATTATGAAATTAATATTATTGTTTGATATCTATAAATGTGTGAATAGCTTAATAAATGTGTGTGTCTTTTTGCAAGTTAATATGTATATGTTATGTTTAGAATTTAATTAAATTGCTTTTGAATTTATTTAAAACATGACAGAATTTTTGGCTAAATTTAGACCCACTTTTTGAGCTCAAATTTAATCCAAATGCATTTGAAATTTTCCCAAATTAAACCTAGGACAAATATACCCCTAATGACAATTGTTGGATGAGTATTAGCTTGATTTTGAGCAAATTAAGACCCCCTTTTGGCAGCCTCAAATTTCCATACGAATTTCATCTTCTTTCTTTCTTTCTTTTCTCAATCCAAAATTTTAAACCCTAAGCTAAGGTTTACTACAAGCTTAAGGATTTGAATAACATTCCAATCCAAGATTCACCCATGTGAGTTTAAAGCAACCTTTATCTTTCATTTCATGTTTTATAATGTGTTATTTATAAATGTTAAAATAGATGTGATTTTGAGGTGATGTTTGGTATGAGATTTAATTGGTGCATGAATGATAGTTTGAATGGGATTAAGTGGCTAATGGGGTAGTAGTTTGCATCTCATAGGAATGTGGAAGTATGGGAATGAGTGTTATAGAAAAATTGAAGAATGAGTAGTTGATAAGATAATTTGAAGCATGATTAGTGATTTGATGATTAGAAGTAGAATTCATGTTGTTAGGATAGCACTTGGATCATATAACAAGCTTTAGAAAGTTTGGACTAAGTTTGGAAAATTTTTGAGAGTTGATCAAAGTGTATAAAAACAGGGGATTTCAAAACCATTTTCGTATAGGCTAGATTTTGAACGTATGCCGGCATCTGGGGATTCTATACCGCCGGCGTAGAGGCGGCGTTGAAAGCCCACAGAATCAATTTTCTTAACGCCGTTTGTTACCCCGCCGGCTTTTACGCTAAAGATTTGCCAGCGTCTGTTCTTTAGAACGTACGCCGGCAATTCGAGTCTCTACGCCTCCGGCGTAGAGGCGGCGTTGAAAAGCCACAGAACCAAATTTCTTGGCCGACCGAACGCCGCCGACTTTCGCTAGACAAGTGAGCCGCGTTCTTTCATCCATATTGTACGCTGGCTGTTTGAAATCAATGCCGCCGGCGTAGGGTGCAAAGGCCGACGACGTGCCCTTGAACACTGCCAGCGTTGGCAGTGTGAATTTTCAGGACATTGAACACCGGCTCAACGCCGCCGGCGTTGAGTGCCGACGTATCCCCTGAGCTTTTGAATTTTAAGAACTTTTTCTAAAATTTTCCAAAGTTTGTTATTTGAGTAATTATGCATTTATTAAGCGATCTAGGGTATAATAGGATGCTTAAATGCTTTATTTTGATTTTGAATTAATTTATTTGGATTTCTTGGATGTATTTATATTTTGAGCTAGTCGATTAGAGTTTAAGCTAAGTGTGAACTTTGATATTGGTTTAAACAGTGATAGATCCTCGCCCAGTCGACTCCGTTAATTCCCGAGCTATATCAGGTATGCAGTAACTTGCTTGTCTCTTTGTTAGATAGGCATCCGAATCAGACTACCTTAATTTAAGAAAATCTTATTGATATCTGAATGTTGATTGTCATTGTTTGCCGTTGAATCTGGTTCGGAGAGCGGCACCCTGCTCAGATTGGGGGCAGGGTACTTTCTCGTTAACGGTTAGAATGTTTTAGGAGATATGAGTATCCGAGCTGCTCATATCAACCCCCTGTGCGTCGTGATGCGTTACTCAGGAACTCCTAGTATTACGGGCTACGCCGGAAGGTGAGGCTGCCTAGTTTGTATGAACAGTAGGGACCACTCAGGGAGGCGGACGTAATACTAGAACCTTGTTGTCCGGAGTTTGAATACTCCCGTGTTGTCTTATTAATTAAAGATTTATTAATGAATAAGCAATTGTTGCATAATGCATCTAGCCTAAGAATGTGTAATTCACTTCGCATTTGTATTTGTTACTTGTGTATTGGGCCTTTGGCTCATATTTTATCTATTTCAGGTGATGATTCCAATGAGTTCTATACGAGTATGGGGTACGGAACTGACTTCGAAGATTTTCTTGATGGGTTGGAGGATTAGAGATGACTATGGACCCAATGGACCCTATAAATGTAATAGATTAGATAAGATTCATTTTGGTTGATGGTGTAAATATTGTGTTAGTAGAGTTGTGTTTTGAGAATTTTGGTTAAGGCTTATAAAAAGCCTTTGGATGTAATGTGTATATATGTATGTATGTAGCTATTTAGAAGTAGAGTTATTTCCGCTGCTAATATCTATGTCGTTTGTTGTATAATATCTTATAGAATTAGATAAACAATTACTCAAACTATCCCTTTAGGCAACCTTACATATAATCTTAGGGGTTATATGTGGTTGGGGATCCGTTATCTCCTATATCAAATATAGGGGTAAAATCCCGGGTCCTTACAGCAAAAGTCCTAAAAACTAAATTAGCACCGATCACTTCCTGCCAATGGTGTCAAAAACTGATCACGTTTTTTCCATATGTGCTTTTTAAATCTCTTTTGAAATTCCTTTAAATGCGCAGATATTCGCCGACCAGTGTATTGGGTGAGTGTGCAATAATAAAATTTCAATGAGTATCGAGTCGTGTCTATAGGGAGTGAGGATTAACTTTCAATTATATTAATTCTAATTGTAGTTAGGCAAAACAAAAAGATATATTTTTGGATTTTTAGATATAACTAATCTACAAAGGAATTTAGGATTTCTAACACCTTTAACTGAATTAAGTTAAGAGCCAACATATTATAACAACACTTGAATGTATGCTATAACATGAATATACTTGCAAATCCAAATTGATGATGGGTTTAGCATTTTAAACAATTAAGCACCAAGTAAAAACTCCATTTTCCGATGAAAGCAATTACCCTAATTAACCAACAATATTCCCTATTCCTAGGAAAGTGATCAATTCACTAATCTTTATAATTTCCTAAACCCCAATCGAGTTCAAATCCATATGTCTATGTGATATGTAATCCAAATTAGCTATTCACAGAATCAATCATAAAGGAATTTTCCAATTACAATCCTAATCTAACATGAATTTCATATTCAATCTAAAACACATGTTCAGTGAAACAACATCAATAATTCAAATTCGAACAACAATTCAATTAATATTAGATAAACATCAATCAGATAATTCAAATCAACAACTCAAAACCCTAATTAAGCACAAATGAAACAAGTATTAAACACCATCCATAAAATTAATATAAGAAAAGAATGAAATCACCTTATCAAGAAAATTCCACTCTTAAATCCAAATTCAAATAATGTTTTCCACTTGATCCTGGTGTGGAATCCGAAATCAAATTTAAAAGACAAGCTTTCCAATGTCTAAGCCCTAATCTAGATTTAAGAGCAAAGAAAAACAATGTTTTAAGTCGTGCTAGGTTCTTCTCTATTTTCAAGATCCACAAAAGAAGATTATATAAGAAAAGACACGCACAAGACACATGCTAGCATTTTTCATCTATACGTCAATGGCTTACATGCCGGCCTTGAATTTGTACTTAATTTCTTAAGCAAGATGGTCGGCAGCGTTGAAGACAGTGTAGGTGTACATCGTTCAAGGCCGGTGGCATTGAACGTAATTTTGCCAGCGTTCGTTGAACTTGCAATAATTTTCAAAACAGGATGGCAGCCATCATTGGGGCAGCTGTACATTTGGCCAGTGGCGTAGATTGTCCAAATGCCAGCGTACATGTGAAAAATGAAAGGCTGATGTTGTTGTTTTGAAAGCTGGCAGCGTTTGCTCTGTATTAGCCAGCATTGATTCATTTTGTTATAAAGGCTGACGGCCTACTTTGTTCAATGGTTGGCCTACATTGTAAATGTCTCCAAATTTGCACATATCTCTTCTCATTTGCTTGTATTTGTTTTATAAGTCCTTCAAGACATAAAATATCACAATAAACACACTTAAGTACCATTTTCTTATGATTTCTATAAAATCTATAATAATTAAGCATAATTCATACAGTAAAAAGTGAGTAAAATATATCTTTATCAGTAGTCATTTTCTACCTACTTTGAATGTTCTATCAATTTCTAAGGTTATTTTTAACATTTGAGATCGTTTGGGTCAGAAATCATATTGTACAGATTGTGTCTGGTATATTCCAGACTTTGTCCTTTTTAATTTTTCAAAACTTTTATTTCATTTGGACTTTCTAAGCTAAGTATAAAATATTTCCATATTTAAAAATCATATAATAATGATAATAACTCACATTACATGCATGATCCTAGTGATGTTGCTCAAAATAGAAAATTCATTAAAACAACTTTCATGAAAGGTTTTTGCAAAAAATCACTTTTGGATGTTTAAATCAAATTTCAATTCTTATTTTTGTAAATAGGAATACTTAACTAAATTCATAATTTTATATTTATTTTGAGTTCATGAATATTTTTATTTTTATAATAGAATTCTTTTAGCCAATTATTTTCAAAACATGAACTTTAGGTATTGGTGAAGAAAATTTATTCTAAGTTGTATTTTCTTTAAACTTCCCTAAGCTTTGGTATTTCAGGAAATTTTGGTTAAAGGAATTGTCCTGGATTTTCTTTCTTGATGAAAAGGGTTTTCATGTGTTTTTGCAAAAAGAATTTCAAGTTATGAAAATTTTCCCACACTTTACATAAGTCACAACAAAGAAAAAAATGAAGGTTGATTTTGTTTCAAAATTTGCTTTTAGATTTTTATAAAAATCTAAATTCCTAAATGTTTGTAAATATGAATTTTAACTAAAATCATGGTTTTATTTTTGGTTTTAATCTTTAAATATCTTAAACTCATGGTAAAACTTCTTTCAACTAATTATTTTCCAAATCATGAATCTTTATGTAAGCTACTTGTAGCAAAAATCCTTTCTTTTGAAAATTTTTGTAAACATGTAGCCTAAAGAAAATCATGGTTTAACATTTAGTTCAACCCTTTAAATGTTTCATACTTACTTCTAAAAGTTTATTTAAGAATGGTGAAAATTCTAGTTGTATTTCTTAAAATTCCACTAAGTTATCTTAAAAATTTAGGTGAATGTTTTATTTTAAATTTTTATTCTTGATGGTTCCCCATGTATTGAAAATAAGATTTTTAGGGTAATTTTTGCATAACAGAGAATTATCAAGATTTATGTTTGGGAATATTCATTTTGACATGATAACAACATCACTATTAACATATATGTGCATGAGCTTAAAATAAAAATAAAATTAATAGCATGAACTTATAATAAGAACATAAAAATTAGAAATAAATAAACAAGAACAAGATGGTATTAAAACAAAAGCACAGGAGTCTTAACTTATTATCGAGATTCTCTGGGACTTAAATAAATCCTAGTCACCATAAAAATAAGAAAAGCATAAAGAAATAAAACTTGGAAGTCTCAGATGTTTTGAAGGCTTCTCAAGACTTACAATATTTCAATCTTATAAATAAAATAGAACAAGTAATAAGAAAACATGGGATTCTTAGATTATATTCAAGGCTCCTCGGGACTTAGAAATGGACAAGTCTCCTTTTGTTTTGACTAGAAAAATGGACAAATCTAATACTAGAAATTGACTAATCTTATTTAATAGCATGAAATAAAAAGAGTTAGATTAGTGAGCATTTAGGTTCTAAAAATATATATTACATGTGCATATTTATATATAGAAAGTTAATGTTAGAAACAATAACATAACATAAACATAAACAATATGTTTTTTCTATATTTCTATTCCCTAGCTTGTGCACTGTGGGGATTTCATTTGGAAATTCTAACACACATATTTTTCATGCCACATAACATGAACAAGGAAGACAGTTTTGGTGTTTTATCTAAAAGAAGAGATGGGGTTTGTGCATAGATGAAAGAAGGAAGGAAAGTTTGAGAGGAATTTTAGAAAGAAAAGTTGAGAAGAAAATTTGGTAGAGTTTTGTTAAGGAGAGAAATGAGAGTGAAAAATGAGAGGGGATATGATGGTATTTATAGAGGAAAAAAGGAGAGAATAAAAGATGTAAAAATAAATAAGAAAAAAAAGAAAATGGAGGGAAAAGAGAAGGGGATGGTAGCTGCACATGGGGAAGAGAGGAGGAAAAAAATTAATTTAAGAAGTAAAGTATAATAAAGTGTGAAAGAAGTTAAGTGAAAAGTAGTGTTGGTAATGTAAATGTAAGAAATGGGTATGTAAGTTATAAGAGATGGGTGTAGGAGTAGTGTAAGAAAAAGTAAAGATAAATAAATAATAAAAAGTAAATTGAAGTGACAAATTAGTTACTGGTAGAGATAAAATATGCGCATAATAGATATAACTGACATTTTTATGAGCCATAAAAATTGTATCTAATATTTTTATGAAATGATAAATCATTAAATGATATTTGAAAAATGAATTGATATTATTTTATCATTAATTGTTATCCAGTTTTGTTATCTCGGTTTACATATTAGAGATCGGGTGCGGAAACCTTTTGGTTGACGAAATTTGATTTAACCATATTATAGAAAATAAATTTGCATTATTTCATTACTAAATATTAATTAAATTATATTGGCTTGATTTACATGTTTGTGATTGGATATGAAAACTGATCTTGTAAAGGCTGATACGATCAAAGTTTTGTCGAATCTGATCATTTTAGGACTTCTAATATATATTTGGTTCATAATTCAAGCTTATCTTATTTTTCTAATTTTATTACATATTTTAGGATCTCAAAAGCTGTCTAATCAGTCTATGGCTTTTAGTGTTTAAGGTTAACTCGGTTTGACTTTAGGATTCTGGTTCCATTTTCGATTATAAGGTTCTACATATAAGGTCACTATAAAATTTTAAGGGTTTACAGTTATAGGGAATTATTTCTTATTATTCTATTAATAGATATTATTTGGATGTATTGCCTCGATTTGTATGTTAAAAATCAAATAGATGAATTATGTAATGTAGGGTTTTCGAATTGATTAAGCTTTTGGATCGTTTTGTTGGTATATGTTTTTGTTAAACAATTTACTTTGAGGGTTTCGGGCTTTATTTAATTCATTTGATATCTTAGAGTTATTGAATCTTTATCTGATCCCGTTTATGGTTTTTAGGGTTACAAATTTTTTCGGGTTTGCATTTTTTCAGGACTCTAAGTTTAATTCAATTTATATGATATTATAGGGTTAGAAGATTTATTTGTTTTAATATAAGGTTTTGAGATTTGATATGATCTAATATGGATTAAGATTTTGATTTTGATTCGAATTTTAAGGTCTGTGATGCGTTTTATTTATTTTACTATATAATTGGTTTTCTAGTATGATTCCATCTTGCATTATTTATTTAATTAATATTGTAAAGACCCGTTCCTCTAAATCCCGAGACTTAGAGTACCGAATCCCCAACCACATATAACGTTTTCACATTATATGTAAGGTTGTCCTAAAACTAACAGTTTATGAAAATTGTTTGATCAAAATCACTGAACTTTGTAAATAGCTTTTTAAATAAAACAAGATTGCTAACAAAAGCAATCTATACATAATTTACATCATATAAACATTTCTTTGTGTCAATACATGACACTACAAAACAAATTACATGTTTTCTCAAAACATAAGAATCCTAAGGGATCTTAGGTCATTACAAAAGGAATTTGGCATAACTATTAAGCCATTATACATAACTTCTCCATCGCAAAAAGTCTTCCAAAGGTCCAGGGTAATCGAATCCTATTCGTCCCACTCATCCAAAAATCTTTCGAAATCGGACCCATAGCCCAAGTCATCGTAATACTCGTCTCCAAAACCTGCAAAGCAGCAAAAGTGAGCCAGAGGCCCAGTACACAATAACCAATGCATAACAAGTCATTCGATTCATGTAATGCATCATAGAACAAGTGGTTATCTTTATTACATTTTGATTCACAAATCAACAAGAGGGTATTCAAACCCCGGTCACACTTCGGGAATCCAGGATCCTGAGTAACAGCAGCTGCTCAGGGGGTTGATATAAGCAGTCCGAATACTTATATCTCCTATATCTAATTCATGTGATAATAGCTTCATCTAGGGTTTAAAAGCCGTTGCCCGACTCTACTTAAACTCAGTCCATAACATGAGCCTAGTTCACAAGTTCCCATAAACCTTGAACTAAATCATGGTATTTCCCCCTAAGTTTAAGCAAACGTTACACAGATACAATTCCCCCCTATCGGCTACCCACTTAACCAAAAAATCGCTATTGCATCATAGCGTACCATTGCATCATGGTAAAGTCATTGCATCATGACTTGGTTAAGCGCCTAGCTAACATGTCATTGCATCATGACAGGTTTGCTGCTCCTCGGACCAGATTAAACAGCGTAATAGACATCCAATTCATCCAAATATTAAATCGAATCAATTTAGGTCAAGTTAGAAATGTCTGGTCCTAGCAAACATCAGACAAGTTATTGCGTACCTGAACTCGTTAGAATAGAACTAGGATCTCTGTGATGAACTAACCGAAGAATCCTTAACTGTAATGGAAATATCACAATAATTAATAAATCACAATTACAGATCTCATTAACACAAATATACATATTATATCCATATATCACAATTTATCAAAGAAATCTAAATAATTGGATACAAGGTCATGAATAATCATTTAAACATCCTATTATGTCCCAAATCGCTTAATAAAACTCAATTGCTCAAATAACAAACTTCGGAAAATTTGTGGAAAAAGTTTTTGAATTTCAAAAGCACAGGGGATAGGCCGGCAGCCAAAGCCGGCGGCTTTGGGCCGGTGCACAATGTTCTGAAAATGTCCACTGCCAACGCTGGCAGTGTTCAAAGGTACGCCGTCAGCCTTTGTATTCTACGCCGGCGGCCTTTGAGCCGGCGTAGAATCCAAAACCAAAATTTTCAAAAACGTCCAGAGAGGTCTGAGCCGGCCGCTTACTCAGATAAGCTGGTGGCTTTGACATATACGCCGGCGGCCTTAATTTTCACTGCCAGCGTTCAACAAGACAGAATGAACGCCGGCTGACTTTCCCAGCGAAAGCCGGCGGCTTTCATCCAGCCTTAAAAATTTTGAATCCAACGCTGCCTCTAAGCCGGCGGCGTTGAATTCCCAGGTTGCCGGCATACGTATTAAAAACAGGCTTAAACGTGAGAAACTTAAATCCCCTGTTTTTTAACTTTACAAAATCATATCTTAATACACTTTAATCCTTCCTCCACCACTTTTCTAACATCATAACCTTACTCATAGCTATACTACTCAAATCTAACAACTCCAAGCATGAATTCAACACAATAAAACACTTCAAAATCTACTTCTATCAACTCTAAATTCCCCTATCCAAATTCTCTTAACAACTTCTCAACACTTCACCAACATACAACAATGCATGCACTACCTCACACACTCATATAACACTTCCTCAATTCATCTCATGCATGAACAACCATTTGATCAACTTTAAGCTCAATTCATCCAATGATACATACATCTATTTCAAGAAAAGAAATACAACACAACAACTTTAACTAAATTAAGCCAAGCATTATATATATACCTTGTCTTGAAAGATACTTTGATTTTCAAACTTGATATAACCCTAACTTGAACTTGGAAATGGAGATGGAAATGGAGGAAGAAGAAGAAGAGAAAAAGAAGAAAGAAAAGGAAAATTCGGATAAAATTTTGAGCTGCCCCAAAAAGTAATCAAATTAGCTTAATTTTGACTTTTACACTTCCAAATTTACCCCTTAATGCATATATTAACTTTAGGTTGCATTTCACTTTAATTTGGACTCCATTTAGCTTACATTTAGGGCATAAATGCTACTTAATTACCAAGAACTCTATCAATTAATCTTTAACAAAATTAGAGTTGATTTATTAATCTAACCTAATTTAACATCTTAATGTGCACAAGACAACATTAATAATTTCATTACTCACACATTAATGCATATAAAACAACAATATTAATATCAACATATACACATACAAAATCTTATATCTTAAACTACTAACAACACAAACATACTCATTCAATTCATCTCCTTAAAATAAATTAATAGACGCATGAGATTTGATTAAAATATACATCTAGGTCATTTCAAATATCATACTATTTTCTTGGTTTGTGTGTTTGTTTGTTTACTATTATAATTATCTTGACATAGTATTTTTCATGTCAAATGATTTGTTCAGTATGTAGTTTATGCCAATAATTGTAAGCTTTTAGCCTAGGGTCTTATTGTGTTATAGATTATATTGATATGATAATTACGTATATATTATTACCATAATTGTTAAATCATATTAGTTCTTATTGCAATAATTCACTAATATCACTAATATTATGATATTGGTTATTTATAAATCTTATAGCATTGTTACAAGTTGATAAGTTATCATGATTAATATAATATTAGTAATATAATAATTAAGGTCTTACTATTATTAACTTATTAAAATTGTCTTAACATATGGATCAAGTATGGTATTATTATTTATCATATGACAAAATAATCTTGTTAATTTTTACTACAATATATTTTGTTCGTTACAATATACTTTTGATATTATTAATACTACTACTATAAATTGTTTATCATATACTTGTTATGTATCATGTAGCCAAGATAACCACGTGATTAAATTAGTAATGTAGAATATTTTATGTGTATCAATTTTAGAGCTTTTGTATTTTATTATAAGTACTTGTTTTATATTTTGAAAATTTTTATATGTAATAAATTATTTACGTGATTTGAGTGACCTCCAAGGGGTTTTACTAAAGGAGGTGGTGTTATTAGTTTCATTAAAGGGTTACAATCATCTTTAATTATAAGTTAATAAAAAAATATTTATTTGCGATTGTTTTGAGAATTTACTTATTAGACATTATTTGATACTATATGTTTGATGAATCTAGAGTGTATTTATTTTTATTTGTTGAAGTTAAAGTTTTGCTTGGTGATTTATTTCGCTATTTTTATTTGAGAATTTTGGGGGCATATTTTCGGAGTCTTAGTAATTACTTTGTTGATTTACTATTGCTCATAGATCGTAAAAAAAGTTAAGGGAAATTTTATTGATAACTATTCTAATTTCTTAAACTTTAATTAAACTGTTCATATTTTAATATTCTTAAATCGCAAAAAAATTGGGAATGATCTTTACAACTTTTCTTAAAGCTTCTTTATGATATTATATCATATTATTGTCAATTATCAAAATTAGGTTATGCAAAATTAAGAGGTTTACACTCACTATAAACACTTTTTGTAAGAAAGCCATGAGCAAGAAAAGAAAGATAAGTAGGCAAGAAATGGTTATGTTGTCTCAAGCATCCTCAGTAGTGTTAAAGGATGCACCTTCCCTAAAGTTAAATGATATAGGGAAGTTTACCTTAGGTTGCACCATAAGAGATCAAGATTGCAAAAATGCCTTTTGTGACTTGGTTGTAAGTATCAATTTGATTCCCTGCTCTATGGTCAAGAAGTTGGGATTAGGAGATGCAATTCAAAAATTGAGATAACAATTTAGTTGGCTAATCACTTTATTAGGAAGCCCCAAAAAGTGTCTAAGGATGTGATTTTGAAAGTGGATAAGTTCAAATTTCCACTAGATTTTATGGTTTTACATATTAAAAAATATTTGAAGATTTTCGTTATCCTTGGGCGCCCATTTGTGGTGACTAACGGAGCTTTGATTAATGTAAAGAATAATGAGATGGTGTTGAAGGTTAGAGATAGAGAGTTCGCACATCAATATCATGAAGCATGGAAAAAGAAAGACCCACTACCAGTTTTGATCACCTTAAGTAAGAAACAAGTCAAAAAGTTTAGTTGAGACTATAAATCAAATGCTATGTGAGAGGCCACCTAAAGTTTGTACATATTATGTGGTTTTGCTATGAGTTTTTAGCTTATGTTTATATGTCATTGAGCTTATTGCTTTTAGTGTTTGTTTCTTTTGCATGTTAGACAAGAAGAATATAAATCACTTAAAATAACTCATTTCTTGGAGATAACTTATTTTCATATCTCAAGTTCACAAGACGCACCAATTTAACCACACATATTACTTAAGCGATGTATATAAGGCGTATACTATTTGGGTAGGATTCTAATAAGGTTTTTATTAAGCAACCGTTATTAACTTTAATAAAAATTTTGACAGATTACCGTTTATTGTTCCATGATTTAGTCATTTTATATAAACCTATAACAAGTTATAAGTTTCTCAAAAATATTTATCGATTAGGCTTAACATGGGCCTCATGAAGTAAGCTCGACTCATATTCAAAAGCTTAGGATTTAAGGTCCTTCAAAAGTAAATGTATAAAAATAACTATGGTGATTAGTTACAATCATCGATAAAATTTGAAAAATTTTAAACAAAACTTCTTAAATTCATAATTTAGCCAAAACCTCTCAATCACCAAACCATGTCCATGCCAACTATAAGACCAACTCTTCATCATTGATTTGATATCCCAAAACATCATAAAGCATGCCCATATATAGATCATCTATAGAAGTTGAGATACAAAAAGCGAGTAGCAAAACCTAGTATAATGACGATCAAACATATTCTTACATGTCATACACTCTTAAACTAATGCAACATTCACAAGTGTAATTATTTAGGCACAATCCCAGTATACGATGCATTTTCAACATCTTAAAAAAAATGCATAAGAGTACTCATGCTTTTGCTAAATAAAATATCGGGGAATGAAAGGGTTTCAAATCATGCATCTAAGGACTGCTAAGCCTCTAGTACTTGCTAGAAATTAAAAAAAATAGTTTCGTGTGGTTCACTTCTCATGATTAACCATCAACAAGCAAAGTCCATTGCAATCCTTTTTACATGGTCCCATAAAACTTTGTATAACCTCATTGCAACTTCATCTCAGCTTCAATTAATCGTTTTCATCTCAAAGCTCCCCTATCAACTACTCACCGAGCCTTGCCATGCATTTCTTGGGGGGTTCGGATGCCTTATTTAATCATATCATCTTGAAGTATCAATCAGACTTGCAACCTAGTTTAATGTTTCCACTTGCTAGAACAAGTAGTCATACGGCAAACAACATGCAATTTACATCGAATTTAAATAATAGCTTGGTTTTAGTGTCCTTCCTAGCAAGCTATGGGCAATTACTGTGTATACAGTCTTAAATAATTTTCAATTGCCTCCAAAGGTCCAAAAACATTCATATATCCATCCCAAAGCCGTAAGATTGTATTGGTATCCATCAATCTTGTTTTTACCACACATTTTCTCTCAATTGCCATTTTTAGCTTAAGGATTGCGTGAATATGATTCATGGGGCCATGAATTTCTTTTGTAGAGCTTAACTAAGTTTTGAGACATTTAGTCCTATTGGATATGTGTAAGTGTTTAATTTATGTTTCTAAGTATTATACATTTTGTAATAATCAAGTTGTCCAATTTGTTATCAAGTTAATTACGGGTGGATTCGAGGTTTAAATTTACCAATTATTACTGGACTATATTTTTGTAGGTTTTAGTTCTTGGCTTTATAAGAATAGATACATATAGTCCACTACTTATATCCAAATCCTTAGAAACCTATTTGGTTTATTAATAATCTATATTCTGGTTGCTATGTGTTTAGCCATATATATGCTTTAACTAGTTAATCTCTTTTGTAATTATGCACATATTAACATGAAGGATAGATAAGAAAATTACAAAATGCTTGAAATTAATCATAAGTAGTACATTTATATCACATGGAATTGTTAAAATCAAATTATACATGCTGCCAAGCATATAAGCCATATAGTAAGTCATATTTGTACTTTATGCATGTACTAAATTCAACCTAAGTATTTGGCCGTATTTACAATATGTGTACATTATTTTATTCTCTACTATATTTATATCATATCATCAATTTATATTTTAGCTTTATATCACAATATATATATATATATATATGGAAGGAAAGCATTTTCTGCTTCACAAACATGGCATGATCAAATAGCAAATTACACTCATCATAGGAAATTAGATTAGCAGGAAAATATATGATTTAGTAAGGTCCTTCTATACATTTTGTAGAGGGATATTTTGATAATTGGGCTTGAAGCCCAATCTAATGCCAACAATTAGTCTTTTGGCCTAATGATAGGGTCCAAAAGATCGAGTTCAATAGGGGATGTTATAGAGAGATTCAACTTGACAGACTTAGAATAGGGATCACTAGACTAGTTTATTTCGCTCTCAGCCTTATTCGGTTTTCTCATGTGCAAAAAATAGACTCCAAAAGTATCTTTTTGAGCTAATTCAGGCTTTGTTTAGCTAAAATAGCGCTTATATAGCATAAAATAAGAATATTTCTATTTTATATTAAAGATTGGTTGTTCTAAAAGGAAAATAGGCTTCCTTTATATTATAAAAGCCCCTACCTTCTTCCAATCCCACAACCAAAGCCCATATCCATATAAGAAAAAGAAGGGATGATGCTGACCATTGGAATCGTAAAAGAGATCTAATGGTCATAAGAAACTTTTGATATGTGCCATTTGTTCAAGTGTTATCTAATGGTTGGCATCAACCTCCATCATCTATAAATAAGAGGTGCCTCTCCTCATTCGCAGTTATTTTGTATATTGTTAAGATTGAGAGTAACACAAAAACTCTATTAGAATATCTTCAAAATAGATTAAAGCACTACTTTGCGAAGAATGAGTCAAGTATGATCAAATCCATTCGATTTCATCTTCTATCGTACTTGCGCACTCAATAAGCCAGGTTTGTCTATTCTTCCTCCCATGCCTCTCTCTATGACATCTTAGACGTGTCATCAGTCAGGACTCCTCTCAAGTCGACCGACACACCCATTACATGTGATTCACTAGCTGTAGAACCCCTCCTTACACATTTTAAATTTGAAAATTCTTTCAGTTTATTATATTAAAATCATATCTACTTACAATTCATAAAATAGCAAGGTATCATGACCAAATAATACACTTAAGTCATTCTTCATGCAATGATTTTAAAGTTTGTGCTCACAACATTTAGACATTTCTCCATGTTTACATGATACATTTATTATTCATATTTTCTTTTTATATTTATGGCAATATTCCAATTATAGAGTTTCTCATTTCTCATATAAAGAAGGCATTTTTGTACCAATACAGTGCATTAAAGCATATTAAGTAAAACATATCATAAACTATCATTTTAACAGGAGAAATCTATTTTTATGAGGTTTTTAGATGTACATCAAATTTGGAAAATTTCATAGTTTATCTTACTAGACTCGTTTTAATCCATGATTAATAAGATAGGGGTTGTTTGACATGTATGCAAAACCAATTAATAATTATAAGCATTCTATGCATTCTTATAACTCAAATTGGATTATTTATTAATTTCACATATAACATATTCATGTCACAAATTAATTTCGTTTTAGCCTTATTACTAAATAAAAATCCAAATTTATCAAACAATTCGATCCAAGTATCTAGTAATCTCCTAGTTTCTTACTGTTCTCTAACCAACGTATATTCATTATCATTTGTGTAAACTTTCTAGTTAATATTGAAGCATTTACAATAACTTAGAGTCATACCAATTTACACTGATTGCACAATTTTCTATCTTAAATTATCCAATCATATATTATGTTTAGATCTCCATAACCAAGCTTAAACCTTCCATATAAATACATCCACTTGATATTATCAATTTATTACACATTCATATTCCATTTACACCATTATACCCCATTGTATGTTGTCTACAAACAAATTTATTCCACCAATATAAATAGCCCCAAAACATCAAATAAGTTAATTCACTTACTCATACCACACATTGCACTTTTTAGGGTCTTTAAGTAATCCTAATCACTTTAGGCTTAAGAGATTATTAAATCTTACTCTTTAACACTCGACCCATATTAGAATCAATTAAATTTCCTCAAAATTCAAAGGTTTTAGAACATGACATATAATTAACGTCCAATTCCAGCCCTTGACTTACTTAATCCAAGCTCAATCAACTCTGGATAATTACCAACTAATATCCATTGTCAATCACTTGCAATTACGCATGTCGCCTCATAACCAAGCTTCTAATCATTGAATTAACCCCAAAAACACACATGTTCCAAATCATGTATACTATATGCCACAATCATACCAAACATCCCATCCACCACCCACCACCCCCTCCCCCCCCAACACACACACACACACACACACACACTCTACTTGCATTTCATCTAACTTTCCTCTATCTCTTCTAGTTACATTGAGTGTAAAGTCTAATGAAACTTGAAGAACTTCCTCTTGAGGTATTGATAAGTGCTAATTTACCTTTACTTAGATTGGAAATTTTAGCTTTTATGATGTATTTTTATTAATATTTTGAGAAAATGATGCTTATTTCATTAAAATTCTGATTTTAGGGTTTTGAAGTGTTACTTAAGTTTAAAGAATTAATAAACTATATTGACTTTAGTGAAGATTTTATCGAAGATTAGAAAAAGTTTTGAGTACACAAGTTTCAGCACGATTTGTGAAATACCCCAAATTTTCATTTAAGTTAATTATCTATTATTAGACTATTACTATGAAAATACATGTAATTTTGAACCTTAATATAAATTCATTTTAGAGATTGATTTTAAATGATTTAGCTAATAGAATTTTGCAAATTATAAGATATAATTAGATAGTTTAACCTAATTGAATTAGTATTTGAATTTAATTAAAATAGAGATTCTAGTACCATAAATAATCAATTTAACTCATTAAACTACTTCAATCACCTAATTCAACAAATTCGAATTTGTTCGACAACTACTAATGATTAAACTAAATTATATTTTTCAAGTTCAATAGTGTAAACCCCTAAATCATCAATTTAGCCATTTGAGCATAAATTCTAAGTCCTTAAATCTTAGAAATTTAAAACTAAATATTTTCATCCAAATCTCAATTCCTAAGTCCCTAAACTTCTAAATTCAAGTAAGATATTAATTTTCCTTTTATTAGATTTCTTAGAATTAATTTTTAATGCCAATTAGCTAATTTTCTTTCTTACTTCTGAATTTCTAATTCTAAATACCTAAAGCCCATAACCTAAGACCCAATTCATCATCTAAAAATTCAAGTCCATTAACCAAGCCCATTTCTAGAAAGCCCACATAGCCTATAAAAGCCCATTAGACTATGTTCTTATCATGCACCCTCATACATGATATAAAATCCTAATGTCTAGAAAAATCTAACAACTGAAAAGACCAAATTGACTTTAACAAACTCTTGAAGGTTTTACACCTAGGAAAAATCCAAAATGCCCTCAATTAATCAAGCAAAATGACCAAAAAGCCCTTAACCTTAATGGAAATTACATAACATGAATTAATATAAAAGGATGCTTAGAAAACCTTAATTCTTCTCCCAACTTTAGAAGCCCTTCCTCTCCAAAAATCCTCTGAAAAACATCTCCCAAAACCCACAAAAATACTACAATAATCCCTCTTTAAGACAAGCTTCTAATGGGTAAGGAAATCCATTCTTTTTCCATCATTTAAACATTCAATTTCTTCCCTAAAATATAATCTCTACTTCATTGATTCTTAGGTGAAATTTGAAGACAACAACGATTAAATTTGGGATTAGCAATAGAAGCATCATCAACCTCTTGAAGTAGTAGTAGTAGTAGTAGGAATTACTAGGGTTTATTTGCTAGACCAAGTAAATAAGTAATTATAATTAATATGTTTGATTATGTTAATGAGTGTAAATTACTAAAGACAAACTTAGATTTAAGTATTGATCAATATACATATAAGTATGCATGAAAACCTAAATGAACATGTATATAGGTATGTTATGTTGGTTTAGTAGAATTGTTGCATGTTCATATATATGTGTGTGTTGAGATATGTATATACGTATGATTATGTTAAGATTGATATGTTTATTTGAAGTAAAATTATCAAACAAAACTCTTGGAGTATATGCATGTATGTATATGTTGATAAGTGCAGGAAATTTGATGATGATGATGATGATTTGAGTTATGATCTGTGATTTAATTGTAAAATATAAATCTAAGTGTAAACTAGATGAAACAACATAGAATAAACATGTTTTAGATGATTAAAATAGGTTAGGAGTCGGATTAAACAAAGGAAAATTGAAAAATCACAAAACAAACTGGAAGCAATTCTAGCGTTAATACTATAGCATCAATGTCGAAGGCTAAATTGGCAACCAAACAACCATCGTTGGATACAGAACCTTGTCAGAACAGTAGACCCACTTGTCTACTTTACAAATTGGTGGTGAACTAGCCAAGAACCGGTCGTCTTGAAGGACAACTTTGAGTGAACCGATTGGTCGTCACACTTGTTCCCCTGTTTCCATACAGATTGCATGTAATTGAAAATAAAACCATAATTAACTAATTAGTTTAGGCCAAATGAACTTATAAACATATAAATATATGTGTTAGGGAGTTTACATATGAATTTGAGCTTAAGAACCTGAGTTTAAGCCAGTGAATAGATTTACTAAAGTTAGGGTGCATATTGGTTTTTTTATAGGAAATGAAATATTGGAAGTTAAGGCAAATATATTCTAATAAAATAAATGTAAATAATATGCTCACATTTTAAAATATGAATTTTAAGATAAATAATTATTTATTTTGATTTTAGGAATTTATTTAATAAAATAGGAGTAATTATGGCATTTTAACATAATATAATCATACTAGGAAACTAGTTTAAATTCCTTGATATATTTAGATGTAAAAAATAGATTATAAATTATATAAATAAAATAATTATAATTTAAATGAGTTATTATACTTAATAAAGTTTATTAGATTTAACATAGGATATGTTATTTAAAATGCTATATAATGACCTAATTACCATCATATGAGTTTAGTAGATTTTTAATTAATTCTATCCAACTTAGCCACATAAAGTTAATGTAGATTTATTAACTAATATTAGCCTAGTAAATTCTTCAGAAACCAACAATTTACGCTTAACTATTACTCAAATTAATGAACTCCTATAAGACCATATTAATTTGTAATTGGCTTGAGATAAACTATGAATAATAAGGTGAAGATGTTGTTTCAAATAAATGTTTACTAGAAACATAAGTATTTCATGTGAGTTTAATATAAATCGATAATCGATTTAAATGCTTATATGGATCAATCTTTTGAAAAGATATCGTCAGGAGTCTACCCCTTGCCTTTACTCCGGCCTTACTTCTGTTTGTTCAGAATACAAATTTTATACCAGGTACACAGTAATTTGTGTGTTGCTTACTAAAATAAGTATCCTAAATGAATTAATACTTAAAGTTAGCTTAATAATTGCTTGTTGCTTGTTGCTTGTTGCTTGTTACTTATGCATGGCTGTTTTTTGAAACCTGGTCTGCTGGACAACAACCTTATTAGGTGGTTCTAGCATGGTGTTAGTGCTTAGGCCACCATGGGTGGCTTGACGGGTAGTTGATAGGGGAAATGGTAAGGGGATAATGTTTACTTAGATAAGAGAAAAGTAGTATAGTGTGGTTCACGACTATGGGCACTAATTGAGCTGTATTATATTATGGATTGTGAAAAGTAGATATGTGTAACGGCTATGACCTCTAGATGAGGCTATTACTTGTAGAGGTAAGAGATATAGGTATTCAGACTGCCTATATAACCCTCTGAGCAATTGCTGCTATTTAGAACCCTTAGGTTTCCAGCGTGTTATCGAAGTGTGAGTGCTCTACTGTTGTTTGCTATGCTTTAATTTAAAGATATAAACTGTTGTTTGTTGCATTGCATTTAGAGCAGGTGTGTATGGCCATCTTATGTGTGCTTGTGTTGTCGTCGTACTAGGATTCGGCTTATTCCTTTCTTTTTCAAGTATTGATAATTATGACGATGATTCCTATGGTTACATGGGGTATGGCACAGACTTTGAGGAGTTTCTCAACTAATGGAGTGGCTAGGATCCATTGGATCATTATTTTATTTCTATTTTATAAACTTCACTATCAAACTTATGTTGTAATGAAAGCCTATATGCAAATTCATGGTTTATATTTTGAGATACTTAAAGCTCTTTATTTTGAAATACCTAGTAGTATGGTACTGTTATATATATATTGGTTAACTCTTTGGAGTAGCTTATTTAGAAAATGTTTTGAGAATTTTATTTTTCACTACAAATTTCCAGTTATTTTCATAAAATAATTCAATGATTTTAGAATCTAAAATTTGTTTAACTATGATCATGAAAACCCATAGATTAAGCTAGCCTTAGCGTATATGCCTAAGCATTATACGTGGCGCACTAAACACGCCTTAAGCCAATTCAGGGCATGACAACTTGTGCTGAGAAGTTATGTTCAGAACAAATAGGATTTTCCATGGTACAAACTAAAAGTTGTGTTAAAAAATTGATTATTTTGTGTTGAACATGAGTCATGGATACAAATTTGTGTTTGATGTCATATTAAAGGAGTTTTTTTAGAGAAAATTCTTCACTTTTTCTTGGGTACAAAACCAAAATACATGATTGTGTACTTTACCTATGCGTCTTTTAAAAAATCCATATCTAAAAAAAGATATGACAAAGATATGATAGAAGTTGAACATTAAATACTATGAGAGTGTTTTTCCATGGAAGGAAAGTAAGAAATTTATGAAGATTTGTGAGTTTGAAGGGATTTGAAGAAGATTTTATTTTTGCTCCTTTAGAAAGTAACTTTGCTTTATTGTACATAAACATAAACAAATCCCAAGCTTTCTTGAGAGAGGAACAAAAGAATAAATTAAAGGGCTTTAGAGATTAAGAAGAGATTGCAAGATTTCGAAATTAAAGGGGTTTTTACTTTTGATATTTTGTTTTTTTCTACTCTTTATGTTTTAATTGATTTATCCATGGATGAGTAGAGAATTGGCAATTCTAAAACCCTAAATTGCCATGCAACACGGATTTTCGTTTCTTCAATTAATTATTAGTTTCTTGAGTCTAATTAGTCACAATTAATTATTTTCAAGAATTAGTAGTACTAGTGTATTAATTCTTGATAAATTTTATGGTAGTTAATTGAAAGATCACTATTGGAAATGAATATTGCATAATTCAATAGATTTGATTGCAATCCTATAAATAGGACAGCATAACTTTTTCTGTATTAGGTTGAAACTAAGGTTTGGTTGTGATCTAATGGAGGATCCTTTACATGTTAATGCAATTCTTAGTTTGATATTGGCTAAAAAGAAATTTTAGTTAATAAATTTAGGAAGATTAATACTCTTGAAATAGATATTGTGGTAATTAAGGAATTCCACAACTTAAGTAATTAGTTGTCTTATTGGACTGTATTTTGTGAAATTGCATAGCAATTTTAGTGGTAATTCAAAATCTAGATAACCTTGCAATTGGATTAATTAATTAAGTAGCAAATGTGGAGAAATTCTAAATAGAACCTTGTAATTTACAGCTAAAGAAAGAGCATTTGTACGAGTTTCAACTAAACTGTGCTTCACAAAGTTCCAAACCAAAGTAGTTCATTATTTGTGATTTCAAAAGAAACCATCGGTAATGGGTCATTTCGGTAATTGAACTTGGAATTCAATTTAATGATAAGAACCAATCTTCTAGGTTATTAGCAGGGTTCGAAAGATCGGGTTTAATAAAGGATATTGCAGAGAGATTTTGACTTGATAGACTTGGAACAAAGATTACTAAATCGGTTTATTCCGCTCTCATTTTCTCACTTGTGAAAAGTAGACTTTAAAAATATATTTCTAGACTAATTCGAGCTTTGCTTGACTAAAATAAAGCTTATATGAATTAAAATAAGCCCTAAACCCTTTTATTTTAAAAATGTGCTATTTTAAAAGAATAATGAGCTTCTTTTATATTATAAAAGACCTCAAGCTCTTTTCAAGCCTGTTTGCAAGCTTAGTCCATTACTATAGAAAAAAAGGGATCAATCTTAGCCATGGTATTCTTAGGAATGATTCAAAGGCCAACATTGGCTTCCAACATCTATAAATAGAAAGCTCTTCTTCTCATTTGGGGTCATTCTATGTATTGCTAAAATTGAGAGCAATGTGAAAATTCTATTGAAATATTTCCAAGAAAGATTAATGCATCGATTCTGCAAAAAACAACTTAATAATGATTGAGTCTACCTGATTTGATCTACTGTCATACTTGTGCACTTGAGAAACCGGGTTTGTCTATTCCTCCTCTTATGTCTCTCTCTATGACATCTATGTGTATTATTATCGCAAAACTTCTCTTGGTTTAACCAGCACATTTGTTTCAAGTGATTGACTAGTTGTAGTAACTCTATCATACACTATCAAATCTTAAAAGCAGCTTTATGAGCTACAATTTAGTTCATATTAATTTCAGTTGATTTAAGCCTTATTCTGAACATCCTAAGCTGACAAAAGAATTAAAAGATCAAGCTACCAAATTCATAGGCCACCAATTTGTGTGCCAAACTGTTTACGAAAAGCTCTAAGCTGCTAATAAACATAGAGGCTAAGTGCAACTTGCCTTCTGAGCTTTTGCAAAAGGTCAAACGACAAAAAAGCCGATTCGCTCAAAAGTTTGCTAAATTGTTTGTGTGTCAAACTAAAATAAATGAAGTCTAACAGTTTAGATGAGTTAATGCCGAGCTACTTCTGACAGTAGCTAATTCGAATCAATTTTAAACTCTTAATGGTCAATTTGAGCTACGCAATATAACTATTGGTAATAATAATCAAGAGATGAATCTTATCGTCAATTTGAAGTTGAGAGCACACTAGGCAACTGCTACATTGTGAATGAGCTTAACCAGTCTGCAATCAAACAACAACCATCTCTAAACCGAGTTAGTAATTCCATCATCGGCGGTTATAGCAACTACAAGGTCGAATAAGCATATTGGCAATGCCGAATAGTGTTGAAGCTAATTGGAGGCTTCTGGTCTATTTAGATAGTCTGTTTTTTATCTGTATCTATATATGTATTGAAACGATATGTAAATATATCCGATTTGTATATATTTTATCTATATTTGATCAATTTGATTTTTTTCATGAGAACTGCCAACTTTTTTATCAATATCTATTTATTAATAAATACTTTGTTAGAAAAAAGTTTGAAAAAAGTGTCTGTATCTGTCTACAAAAGCTAAACAAACGGACCCCTAAACAAGGTCTTTGAGTTGCTCCCCAATTGCAGATTAGACACAAGCTTTGTTTAGTAGACTTGAGAACATCAAGTTTTTGAGGTCACCATGTTAGATCTATCGACCAGATATGAACTGCTACACTCGAAGCAAAATTGATGTTTTAGAACTATGTTTGAATAATAGACTAGTTTTGCAAGCAAAATTTCCAAGCAATTTATCTAGTAAACAGAAGTAGACCAAACTCCAAGATATGGGCTGCAATGTATACAATAGTTCAAGCTCTTGGCCAATGGAATGAGTACCTAGTGTTCTTGTTTGAGCACCCACCAAGACAGTAAGCACTTCAAAAATGAATTTCCAGGTAGCTTTATGATGCCGAATAAAACTAGTCTAAGTGGGTGCTCTCTCTGAGCTGTAACATAATAGTTGAACATTCGGCATGCAATAGAGCACTTTGAGAAATCAAGTAGAATGATGAATAAGTACTTACATGAAGAGTTGGACCGAGAAGCTAATTGACAGTTGGAGCTCCAATACGAGCTTGAGCAGTTAAATTAAGGCCTAGTTGAGCTATAATTTGCACCAGTATTAATTTGCTCTTTTTTTAAGGCCCAAATATTTCGAGTTGCATGGAATCAAAATTGAAGGCGAAGCACCCGACTTGAGCATAAAGTCTAACTTGATTTAGATGTTATCTCTCAGTTGCTATAATGAACCTAAGCCGTATGGACGAATCGAAGAATAGTTTGGACATCGACTCAAGTGAGGCACTTTATATCAGAATTTAGTTATTGGAATTGAAGTCATCGAGCCAAGGCCAAACATGCCAAACTGACCTTCACATGTCTGATTGGGCAATTTCTTATATATATACATACATACTTTTTAAAGTACCGAGCCGAGCTTTTAAAGCTCTTGTTTGTATCATTCACGAGACTTATTTGTTATTTCACTTTGGGCTCACAACAATACAGGATAATGGCACGTGGAGTATTTATACTTTAACTTTTTGATAATTTAGTGCCTAGTATTTAAATTTTGATAAAAAAAAAGTGCCCATTATTTTAAAGTACCAGCATTTTCGTGTCTAAATTGCCAAAAAGTTATATTATAAGCACTTTGTTTTAAAGTATGAAAACATTAAAATGCTATTATTTTAAATAATATGCACTTTTTTTTTTTTCAAAATTTAAACATCATATGCTAAATTGTTAAAAAGTGAAAGTACTTATTGTGCCATTATCCCCAACAACACTCTTTACACTTACTACACCATATCACAACCCACTCTTTGTATACAATACACACCTATATAGATATCAAACGAGAGAAAAGAAGATAAAGAAAGAACAATATAGAGAATACGTACAATTCGTTCATTTGACATGAAGTATTAATTTCTTTCTTGTTCGTCGTAAAATTGATATTACAATGTTCACTGAAAAGAAATTACAATTCATAATGAATTGCTATTATATAAAATGACAAATAACAATTCATATTCTAACTCATGAATTGCCATTTAATGGTCTTTTTTTCAATTTTTGTCATAAATATCTCTATCTTGAAAATAATACCTATACAAATATCCTTTCTCTGTAATAAATACAAAGAGCATTATAGATATTTTACCTTTTACTAATAATTACTTGTTTTATTTTTTACATCAAGTGAACATTGTAATAGTCATTACAACTCTATTACATTCCTTTTGAATTGTAATTTCATTCCCCCCTTATTCCATCAGCAAAACGAACAGGCTGGTAGTGATTCTATATCGAGAACAAGTGGCTTACATCGTTTGTACATCATAATTAAACATGGGATTTCCAAGAAAAGGTTATCATTTTCTTTTTCTTTGATTTCATGTTATGAATGATATTTAAACTTGTTCCTATTGCATTCATCAATGTTTTGAGTTAATGTTTTGGATTAATTAATTGATATTTATTGTTATTAGTTGATTTTATACAAGTATTCGGGTTGTTAATGAAATTTCACTTAGCATATATTTTGAGATATTCTTATAATGCATGTTAAACCAGGACTACTATATTTGAGAAACTCTTTTCTGGTGGGACATGTAAATAACTAAATGGATTAAAGAAAATAGCAAAATATGAGTTTTAATTCAATGGGGTTTAAGGAAGTTAAAAATCAATCAATTAATTACTTTTCAAGAAGTAAAGAGGATTAATTGGTTAATTTTAGGTATCTACTCTCTTTAATGAAAGAGACTTTTACTTTGTGCTATATTGATTGAAAACTTGAATCCAATATCAATTTCATAAATGCAAGTTAGATATCAACTAATAGCATACACTCTAATTAGTATTTTCATCATTTAGCTTTAGATCATAATCAAATTATGTGTGTGAAATCGTAATTTTTGCAATGTAATTAAAATTTTTGTTTCTAAATTTTTAAAATCAAAATTAGCTATATAAGATTAATATAGCTATGAGTTAGTTCCCCATTCCCTATGGAATATGAAATTGGCTCACTATGCAATATGCTCATGCAATCTAGTATACTTGCTATTTTTCACTCACTGTAAATTGAATTTTGTAAAATCAGGCAACTGTTGGATTTATCCAAGTATAAGTGGGGCGAGCCAAGCACTAAATACCCCATGGAAAAAAAAAAAAACATAAACCAAAATATCAATTTTATCATTTTCCATAAAATTTCACCATGCAGATCGAGATAGATTCTATCCATCTCACCTATAATGTATCTTTATGACCTATGGGGTCATTGAATGTATGGAGACAATCCTTACCCTCTTACTATCATCATTAGTCTTATCATCAAAATTCTCAAAAGGATCTCTAAAGGATAACTTTAATATAATCTATCTATGTCGTAATGGTATTTAATTATGAGAAGATTAAATGGGTCGCTGACCCTCTTATCTTTTATGCTAGAATAAAAGTATAGAATTCATCTTTGGAAATAGAATTTTCCCAACCAATGAATAATCCCTTGTTACTAATGAGAAACTTTTCTTATCTTCAATTCATATTGAAGTGATTAGATTTGCACTAATAGAAATAATAGAAATTTTATACACAATACAATAGAAGGATAGAGTAGATTCTTTTTCTCTTTTTCATGGGTATTGATAATTGATATTGGAAAATGAGTTTTTATTGTTTGTTTTCCTCCAGTGGTCATCTGAATGAGTCGCACATATATCTAAGTATATGTTCCTGTGGCATCAAGGACATTCTTAAAGAGTGATGGAGGGACTTTGTGACTTTTAAATTGGCTATCTTATGTTTTCAATAAGTTGCTTAATAGTCGGTATTTGATTCACTCAAACCAAAAATATTCGGTGGGATTTAAGCTTATGACTGCTATTTGCTCCTTTAAAAGGTTGGGATTTGTAGACATGGATTTTAATTGGATCACCATAATCACTTGTTGCTTGGCACATATCAATTACTTTAAGAAATAATAAAATAGTAGAGGTAGTGAAAAATAACACGAAAATTTTAATTAGGTATGAAATTTAATTTTTTAAAATTCAGTATCTAATTGTCCACTTCATCAAAGTTCATGTATCAAAAGGGCTTTTTCCTATCTAATATAGTTGAATATGCAAAAGATAACTTAAATAAATATGAAAAGCATTTTAATTGTATGTGCATTAAATGGATTGATCCTCTTGCATATAATTGTCCAACTTAGTAGAGTATATTAAATTTATTAACCAAACATATTCGGCCTTAGACTTAGTTTTTCATTGAACCAAAATAACACAATTTTAATCAATATGGAACATATGTTGGTGATTCAAGTCAATAACATTTTCGTGCTATTACAAGTTTTGAGGATTACTTTGAGTGTTTTAATGCTTGTATTTTCTCGAAATAATTTTCAGTTTAGGACACTTATAAGGATTAATTACTTATTTAAAGTTAATATAAAAATAATTACCAATTACCACTTCTAAATCGTGACTTCAAAAAGATATACAAAAGTTATAGTACGTACTTGTATCGCGAAAGAATAAGCGATATACGTATTTATTTTTATACGTATCGCGTTTGGTAGTTGCGATATACATGCTATATCGCAATTTCTTTAACCGATAGATATGTATCGCCTTTTATACAACGATAAAGCGACAGTAGTGAAACATTATATCGCGTTTGTATATCCCAATTTACATATTAAAAACATGTCTCATTTATCAAATGCGATTTTTGTGTGGTATATTGATAGTTAATTTTATTAGAGTTGTATATTGGTAATTGTCGAGCCTGGTTTTTTTCGATTTCCTTTAATCCCATTCGTACTAACCCTAACCATTCAATACGAATCCTCGACTAAGAATTAAAGGAAATTTTGAATTTTTAAAACATTTTGGAGTCGCCACTCGACTAAAGTCGAAAAAAAAAAATATAAACCAAACCAATGGGTAGGTCGATTTTGGTTTTGCTACTGATCTGCGAAAAAAATCGTTTTTGAAAACGAGAACCAGAAATTAACTTGAGTTCGGGGGCTAACCTATTAAAACCTAAACGGTTACCACTTTAACTTTCCATATTTAAATTGCTTTCTTTTAAACCCTAATTTCAAAATCTAAACTATTTTCTAAGATCTAATTAACTAACCATATGTCTAATTTACAAAAAATAAAATTCCATCGTAATCATATATAATCTAAAAACTCGAAATATTCAAATAATCAAATCTTATCAAATTCTATCAATATTCATATATTCTAAACTAAACTAACAAATCAAACAAATTCACAAAAATAATTTTTTACATATTTAAGTCGCCCATTTAGGTGCCTACGTACCCGCTAATTGGGATCAGACCACACGTAGTTCTTTTAGAAAAATTTAGTTTGTTGGTTAATTTTAAATTTTCGAAATCTTTTCGCTTTAAGTTCATTAAGTTTGTTAATTTTATGAAAAATATTACATATCTTTTAACATGAACCTTAAATCTATTAATTTAGGTTTTAGCAATTTTATGGAAAATCGGATTTTTCAAAGTGACAAAAATTTTGAACAAGAAATCATAACCATATATCATGCATATCAATTGATCATACATATCATCAAGAATAAAAATATTATAAGGAATATCAATATTTAAAACTAATTTCAACAAAGTAATATCATGGCATAATCAAGATTTATATATCATTGACATTATATTATGAAGGGCAAGATTTCAATGTGGTTTCTTATATAGTGAAATCATAAAATTCAATATTATTACAATCAAGGTCATTACTATATTATAATAAGACGAAATCATGGCATAAAAGGAATTTTAATAACTATCATCATACATGATCACACAATTCAAATATTGTAAACCTAAAACTCTAAAAAAATTCATATATTCCTTATTATTAGGGCATGATTATAGTTATATTATCAATAACAAGATATTAATGTAATTCTACGAACAAGTACCTAACAAAATTCAATTTTATCACAAAAAACAAGATCATTACCATATTTATGCAAAAAGATAGAACATTCAAAAACTCTATCATGATAAACTAGATCCCAAATTTCAAATTAATACTTTTAGAACAAGACAAATTCATTTATTGACAAGAAAAGGAAAAAAAAATTCAGAATGAAATCCTAAAAAAAAAAACTACCAATTTAATTTTATATAAAGGAAGTACATTTTCTAAGTGTGATTAAGGTTGAAATTAATTCCTTTATGATTTATATGTCTTTACGTTTTCTTATTATTCTACCATTATCATTATTTACTATTCATATTTGCATATATACTTAATGGAAATTGGAATACGTTTCCATTGTGATGCCATCCTAGGAACTCGAATTAAAAAAAAAAATCATGCATGCGGATTGCTTCAATCCAGATTCAAAGTTGAATACAAATTCTAAAGACATTCATATTAATTTTGATTTAACATTTTTTTTATTTTATTATTAACATTGTTATTTTGTTTTAAACCTTTATTCATCTAAAAAACTTTCTTTTTTTTTCTTATATATATTTTGTTTTATTTTTATTTTTAAACATTTAAAAAAAAACAGTCTACTAATTTCATCATTTATTTATTTATTTTTAATATTTCTTCGACTATAGGCTGCAGGAATTACTTATACAAATTACAAGAGCTATACACATTGAGGTTTGAAAAGTTGAGCAGTCACGTTTAGTTACTAACCTCTTAATATGAGTACAATTTCAATATGCTTCCAAATGATGAATCAAGTTTTAAACAAAAATTACATGGCAGTGGCTTAAAAAATTCAGCAATTGCAAGCTTTAATTACAGAAACATAAAATTGAGAGAAACTTTAATCACGTCATTCTTATTTCTAAATTTAATCGACTGCAATTTGCATTGCATTGGAAAACATATTAAAAGATTCTAAAACTGTTGTAAAGTTCAAGCATGGTAACTGATGTATAATTTTCATAAATGTACGCATGAAAATGTTGGCAGTCCGGGAGACAAATACCGACCTTCAATGTTGATAACAATAGAAATGAAATCCAGGAAAAAGTGCTTCACCCTGGATGCACGGCAGAGAATGGAGTCGATCCGCAACAGCGACCACGAGGATGAACTCCGACGATGGGGCTCGGTCGTATTTTGATCGAGAAAGCTATCTGGAATTCTTGAGGTCACAGGGACGCGCGCAGAGGAACGTCTGAACTACGACGATGGGGCTCGCTCGATTCGGCCACCGCGTACAGGAGGACGAAAACGGCCGAGGTTCCAGCAGCCAAAAAAACAGCAGATTCCGATCAAGTTTGGTCGGGTAGCGACCGGAGTCTTTTTGTACCAATTAACTCGAGCTTCGCTAAAAAGCTTAAAATCGAAGTTTCTAAAAAGCTTCAAAAACCTAAATCATAAGAATGGGATTTTTTTGTGCTCTTTTTTGTTTTCGTGTCTCTTCCTTTGTTTTTTCTTCTTCTTCTATTTATAGATATAAATTTGGGGTTTTTTATTTTAATCCGAAAAAACGAATTACAACTATTAATTAGTTGTCATTAACATAAAAATAGCTGTCATTACCGTTAGATTTTGAACGTTAAACAACAAAAATCTCGGATTTTGCATTTTTTCCGGAAACTAAAAACGATTTTTTTTTAATTTTCGAATTCAAATTTCAAACCCTTTCTCTTGATGAAAACAACTAAATTTTATACCAATATAAACTACTCCATGCCTATTTTTAAGAAACGTGCTTGGTTTGTAAAAAACGGGTTGAAAACCGAGCCAAAAAAGCTCTCAAACTTGGCCCATCGGACGGCCAAAGCTAGAAGACGATGAACAGTAAATTTTTTTTTTTTTTTACGAATTTTGAAATTACATTTATCCATATTACATCTATTATATTTATTTCTATTAAATTGATTTATTATGATTATTATTTTAATTA
This sequence comes from Combretum micranthum, assembly GCA_024138025.1. Classification (NCBI taxonomy): domain Eukaryota; kingdom Viridiplantae; phylum Streptophyta; class Magnoliopsida; order Myrtales; family Combretaceae; genus Combretum; species Combretum micranthum. Next base: position 36,669 of record JAMXBD010003131.1, on the reverse strand, counting down.
ATTTTAATTTTTTTATTTTTCATTCCTAGCTTTAACATTTATAATATGCAAAAAATTAATTATTTTAACTATGTATATACTAAGCTAAGTATTTATTTTGACAAAAAGAATGTCAAAATGAGGTGTCTACAGTAATATTTTTTCATAGAAACTCTAGACATGTATTGAACTCTATTTTTCTCCAAGCTATGCTTTGAAATGAAGTATAAGTGTTGTTACTTTGTAAAAATCTCTTATATTTCCTCCTATATCTATTTTGCTTTTGTACTCAAAGAAGTTAAATTATAGCTAATAATGTTAAACTTGATTTGCACTCACAAACAATATTAATAATGTTTTATCATTATACAAATTTTGTTATTATCAAAACCAAATTAGAAGATCTTATATATTTTGTTATATCATAAAAACAAATTAGAAAATCTGACAAACATACTATTTGTTTTATCACTTTCAAAGTCTAATATTTTTGGTATACTTTTTTTTTTAAGTACAATCTTTTCCTTTTCCCATCAATCATACATTTTACAAAATATAAAATTTCAAAAACTTCCATTTTTCCATTTCTATTTTTTTTTACGTCATATCTTATTTCATTTTCGTGAAAGTCGGTGATCGGGTAAAACTGAACTAGAGATGCAAGCGGGACGGATCGTTATAAGGTACCCCGACCGCTCAACTCGTAAAAATCCTATAGGGTTTTGGAATTAAAAAAAAAGCCTAATAAGTTATCGGATCGTATTTGGGTTTATCATGTAACCCATTGAGAAAAGCTGATCGACATAAATTTAAAATATAAAAAAATTAAAAATGTTAAGTTATTAAAGCAAGAATCCCATTTATATACTATGTATGTGAAAGTAAGTAGAAATGAAGTGTTTGTATCATTTTATATGATATTATTATCTAAAATTCATTTTTCAATATAAATATTTATATCATTAATAACTTCAAACAAAATTCTTTTTTTTCTTTCTTTAAAAAAAATTAAAAATCTTGAAGTTAGATCGGATCGGATCGGGTCATGGATTCCTTAAAAACCCATCGAGTTGGATTTTGAAAATAATAAATAAAAACTCGATAGAATTTTTCTCAAGTTCTAAAACACTATTAAGAATCGGATCAGGTTCGGGTTTCAAAAAAACCCATCCCGATTGCATCCTATACCGCACCAAACAAACCAACAGGCGCGACACTCAACGGTCACATTATGCTTTCTTTCTTTCCCTCCATTTTTTCTGTGTCTTAGGTTTTCAAGTCCGATTCAATTCAATCCTCCTACTTTCATCAAAACCACCATTAAAAGGAAAATGAAGGAGACAGATTCCGAGAAACAATTCCAGATCCGTGCCCTAACTGGCGAATCTATAACGATTTCCATCTCCATTAACAAAACAATCGCAGACCTCAAGCTTTTGTTGACACAGGTTTTCCCTCTCGCCACTAAATATCCCAACTTCAATCTCTTCCACAAGGTTCGAAATCATCTCCTTCCCTTCAACTTCGAGCATAATCTCTCGTTTATTTCATTAACATTGTTTATGATTGTTCCTCGTTCTTTCTATCGATTTTTAATGTTCTGTGCTTTGGTTGGGTTTGTTTTAGTGAAAAGTAGATGGATGTTGTTGATATTCTGGATAATTGATTTCCGTTCGGTTCGGTTTCTTTTAGTGAAAAGTAAATAGACATTTTTTTACGCGTGATTATGTTAGTAATGTCTCTAGTAGTTTATAAATTTAAGCAATTTCAACCATTTCATTCGTAATATTTTTAACTTCCAATGTACTGATTTGCAGTTCACGAGATAAACAGTGTGTGGATATAAAAATTTTTCTCTTACGCAAATAATATAGGTTATTCATTTGTGATTTGAACTTCATAGGGAGAACACTGTTCATGCCTTGGCAGTGAGGCTTTGGCACTGATTATTCATTTTTGCACTTAGCATTCTATAAGTCTTTTTCCTCTTTCTTTGCTGTTGTGCTATAGACTTATCAATGTGGGTTTTACCATGAATTTTTGAAAAGTGGACATAGACCTCAATTGTCTCTAAGGACTATTTTTTCTAGCTTTAGCAGCAATTAGGAAGGTAAACTCCTTTAAATGCGTTTATGGATGATGGAGTTCATTTTTTCAAGAGATAAGGGGCAAATATGTGTGAGATAGAAAGATAAGATGGTGGTGTTTTTGCAATTAGGCAATTAATTATTTAACAAAAAAAAAAGGCAGTAAATTGGAATATGCCCTCAAAAGTTAAGACATCATTTCTTTAGGGGGGGGAATAAAAAACAGTGCTTCTATTGCAATGTGTCCATAAAACAACATCTTGATTTAGATAGAAGCGCTGATATGAGAAATCTTAATTATTTGTGGTTGATGTGGCTGACATGCAACGTTTGAAATGAAAAAAAAGTGCATTTTTGTTTCTCTTATTATATGCTGGTGGTTTCCATATTGCATATTTGTGTTATCAGAGAATAGTTTTAAGTAATACTAGATGATTGCATTATTTCACACTTCTAAAAGATAAAAGTTATAGAATGTTTATGGATACAAGGAGCCTATTCTAGATAATGTGAAATCTGTCCAACAATGGATGAAGTGGACTTTTGAATTGACAACTTTTATCAGCTCTAGGGTGCTAGTAATAAAAAAATTTAACCACATCTACTTTAAATCTATTGAAATTCAAGTAACCAAGTCCTAATATCTAGTGGATGCATGGATTTCTTCATTCCCTCTCACCCAGGTGCATAGATATCTGTTATGCCAACTTGTTATTATAGTCTTCTAATGTAGATCTAATCAAGCCTTTGGTGGGTGTTTCTTTTACTTGCTATTGATTAGTTAAGATGGTTATTTGCAATATTGCTTGTAACCTTATAATCACAAACCAACTTCATTGGAATATCTAACAGCTGTTTCAGTTTCTTTAGAATTTTCATTTAACCAAAACATGTCCCAAAGTCATGAGTCATATAGCCCTATATTCTGCCTTTGCACTACTCCGAGCCAGAAATTTCTGATAGTTGCTTCTCCATGTAACTGAATTTTCACAAACATAGGAACAATCCAGTTGTTGATCTTTTGGTTACTACGGATCCTGCTGAATCTGCATCGTGTTGGGTTCTCATCAGGCTTTTTAACTTTACTAGTACTATGCTGGAGTTCCCCTCTGACAACATTTGCAAGTTTTGTTAGCTGAGCCTACTCATGGTAATTTTTTCCATTCAACTTATGCAAGTGAGTTGAATGGAAGTTTAATTTGACATTGGCAAATCTGAATAGTTGTTTGAGAAAACTTTGGATTTGCTAGGTCATCAGCCTTGTAACTGGGCCTTATTGCTCTTCTAACTCTGATCATGTTGGTTTTGGTGATGAATGATGATTGGATCCCAGCTCTAATACCACATCAGAGTATAACTTTGAACAGTACAAGACAAGATGATTGTATTGTTCCACACTTCTGAAAGATAAAAATGTAGAACATCTATATATGTGGGAGCTTGTTGCAGATAATGTAAAATCTATCAAATTTAAGATGCGAATAATTAATAAAATTTAACCATATCTATTTTAAACCTAATTTAACTTTGAATTAAAATCATAATATCTAGGGGATACATGAATTTCCACGTTTTTTAAATCTCAACTTTTTTAATAATTTTTTCATTTTATTTAGGATCTGTTTGAATTGTCTGATTTTTATTTGTATCGTATTTGTATTATGTCTGCATCAATAATTTATCTGTATCATATTTGTTTGGTTTGTTTATAAGTAAAACTGTCAATTTTTTATCGGTATATATCTGTTTGAAAACAATAAAAATATGATGCCAAATTGATCAGAATATTATGAAACAAACAAGTATATCTATTTTTTAAATGTGATATTCTTTGAGATCAATTGTTTGAATGGTTGTGTGAATGCTACCACAAAATTGGCATCATTGAATAGCAGTGTAGCTTTTCCTTTTGGTTGAAAAGTTTTTATTTTTGTTTTCATTCTTTGGAATGTATAGTTTGCAAGTTTACTTTTAAACTATGTATCAGGGAGTCAGGCTGAGCATGCAGATTCCAATTAGGGACTACTCAATAGACCATGGGGATGTTGTAGGTTTTGTTCCTGTCATCAAGAAGAAGATAGTCAAACACCGAAGTCCTACGATTCAGATAATTCTGGTGATATCCCTAGCCAAGACCCTATCTCAAAATTTGCTGATTTGGCATGGTCTGATATGATGCAAGATATACGTGACATGTCAAGTTCAAGTAAGGGATCAGATATGGGTTTGGGTAATGCATTGGTTTCTGGTGGAGGAAATAATGTGAATGAAAGAGATTTTGCAGCGCCATTGAAGCGTAAAAGGAGTATTGATGTTGAAAATGCAGGACCAATAGATTACAACATAATGAGTATATTCCAGGCTTCTGGGAAAAGTTTCTTTGATGATCAGAATCTTGAGAAAGTTGCGGTTATGGAGTTGCAGAATTGTTTGCAAGAACCATCTTCTCACTGCTGTGTGCTTTTGAATATAGACTCTTCAAGGGCTAGTGGCAGACATATGGGTGGAACAAGTGCAGGCTTATGTGCATGCCCCCAGTGGTTGAAGACAATCATGAAGTCATTTACTTTTTTAAATATTTATTCTGCATATCTGCAGCTTCAGCAAAAGAAAATTACATCAAATTGTCTAAAGGAAGCATTGAGCTGTCTTGGAAAGTTTAGCATTCAAGTCAGCATGAAGGACATTGAAAATCTTTCACTTCTTTGCCCGAAGGTAAGCTAAATTTGTCAGAAAAATCTAAATCATGGATTCTGCTTGATGTTGGAGACATATCCGGATGGAAACCTTTACCTCATTTACAATAATGTGGTCTAGAGAAAGTTTAAATTTAGCTCCTATGTAGGCAGCAGTTCCATGCTTTATGTCTTGGCATTATACCTTGCAGTGCCTCTAAGAATCAGCGACTTTTTGAGTGGCCTTTTGTTGGTTGAAACAGGCTATGTTGATTGATTCATGTTTATGCTTACCACATGCAGATGAAATTGAGTTAAAGGTGCATAATAAGGCTTTTGTTTTTCACGATCTTGTTTCACATTGTAATGGAGGCTAAAATAGAAACCCATATTTTAATTTCAACTTTTGTCATGTAATTTCATGCACAAAGATACCTCAAACAATGAAAAAGTAGAGCCATCCAGCAGACTTATATCAATCAAAGCATTTAAACTAAGTGAAAATTTAAGTTGTTAAATTATAACTTCTATACCTGATGGTTCTTGTGTATATAGCCCAGCCCAACATTTCCTCCTTTATTGTGATTTTGGATTTAGGGATGAAGAAGACAATTGGAAGAGGCCATGTATTAACGGACTATATTATCATGATGAACATTCAACGCTGCTCTTAAGTTCAAAGTGTCTTTCCCAGCCTCAAATGCTTTGTCATGTTTATATATATATATATATATGTGTGTGTTTGAGGGTTAAATTAATTATCCTTGACAATTGTTTGCTTAAGATTTGGAAAAGTTTGTTCCTAGTTTGAGTCTATTTCTGATTCTTATTGTGAGTTTGTTAGTTTCAGTTCTGCAGTTAATTTATTCTAATGATTGGGATAAAAGCCTCCTTCTTTGGCTTTGGTCTCATTCTACTTTTGTTGTCTCTATTTTGCAAGAAAGTAACAAATATAAAACTCATGCTGAGGATAGCAAGCTCCTGACAACTCCTGAATGGTATAAAGTATTGGTGGGAATGATTTATTATGCAGTTTAAGTTACCATGTAAATTGTTATTATTGTTAGATTAGAAGTTAGCTATAAAATTTTCAAGCTGTACATTGTGGAGAACAATAATATCAGTCACAATATTTTAGGGTTAGGTTTAACCATGGTGTTGTCAACTTTGATAACACCACTTACTTATACAATCTCCTTCTGGAGGCAATAAGGGGCCCACTTAGTACATTGGAATGCACTATCAGCTAAACTGCTAAATCATCTGATTTTTTTTTTTTTTTTTATATATTTTGGGGTAAGTAAACTTGAAATTCTATTCTGAAGCTCTGCACCATGATATCCTGGGTGTTGCTGCATTGACTTTGCTTTCAAAAAGACATAAACACAAATAGCTGGAGTTGTACATCAAGGTTCTTCCTAGTATAATTCCATTTATTGTATTTGGTTGGATAAATCAAATCAAAATCACATTTCTTAAAGTTGCATCTACCTGAAGCTGGAATCCACACTCCTGCTCCTAAGTTGTGGAATGACAATTTCTTTTTAGGTTATCTTTGTTTTTTCTTCTTGAGAATATCTCCAGCTGAGAACAGGAAAAGTTATTTTTCAAAGTGAAAACATATTTATCAAACAAATTCTGTAGGATTATAGTTTGGATTCAAACTAGTTAAAGTGCCACTGATATTCTAGTTTGAGATTCCTACTAATTCAAGTTCAATTAAGTATGATTTAGCCAATATTTAAGTAAGAAACCGAGTTTCTGGAGCAGAACGCACTTATTTTTTGCATTTTTCTGTAACTTATTTATTCGGTTAGTATTTTTACACTGTTGCATGTATAATGGTGCAAGATTTTGTTTCTTTGAAACTCATGCAAATTGCTCTCTCTTTCTGGGATGATATGCATCTTTGATGAATGTATGCGTATGTAGGGTCCAAACTGAATTCATTATTTGCTCCAGGCATTATGTTTTGTCGATCACAACCTTAAAGGCAAAAGGATTGGTCATGCTCTTATTATTACTAGCTCCTCTACAGAAGAAAATAGTCAACCAGAAGGTGGAGCCAGAACTGGTATTTTAGCTCCATTTCAGATACATGCAGCTAATTGAGTCATTTTGTTAAGTTGAAATTTTAATCTCATTTCTGTTTTGTAGCTGCTAATGGGGTGTCTTTGCCAAAGCTTTTTAATTTACTGAAGAGACGGGAAAGATCCTTTATGGTTGCTCTAGCATCAGTTGTGGTATGTGTAAGTTTCTCTGTTGTAATCTTGGGACAAGTTTTGGTACATAATATCCTTTGGAAGTTTTAGTTCTAAAATTATATATTTCATCAAGTTATGTCCTAGCAACTTTGGACTGATTTCTCACATGCTATTGCAGTCATGTCTGAGATCTGAAATATCTATTTAGATAATATTTGATATTCTACTAATATTTGAAAGATTATTATGCAGCATAAAATCAGAAATAAGGTGACTGATGTCTCCACTATTGAACATCTACTCAAATGTGTGAAAGAAGGAGATAATTCAACAAATAAGATGAAGAAAGATGCTTCTGCAGCAGGTAGAAATGAATCGAAGCAGGAAAGAAGAGTCAGGGCAGCTTCAGCTTCAAATACTGGAAAATACCTATGCCATGTTAGCTTCCTATCCTTGTACTCCCTACATGAAACATCTACAAGTGAAGAATTCCAATTTGTCAACTTCAATTTCAGTTTAACTTGATATACCATCTAAAACTAATATTAGTAATGCTGTAGGAATATTAGAGAATTGTTGTAGCAAGTTAGCAGAGTTAAGTAGTAGGGTAGTTGGGGGTTAATCATTTATTGCTACCAAACATATTAGTCCTATTTATAAATAGAGCTCTTATGTACAATTTCTTATTATGTGAAATAATTCTGTGAAATAATTTTATTGTATATTTTCTTCATGGTATCAGAGCATCAGCCGATTCCCTTGGGATTAAAATAAAAAAAAAAAGAGGGCAAGATAGAGAGAGAGAAGTTGTTATGGCTAAATCATCAATGGAAAGCCGAAGGATGGTGATGATGCCTCCTCATGTTGTTGAGTTGCAGGTGGCAAATTCAGCACTTGTAGCTGATTGATCCCATCCAGGTAGTATATCCCCACTAGAAAGGCGTTGCAGGAGAAAAAGAGTGGTATGACCATTGTGGCCGACCATACAGAGGAGATGTGTTGGAGATCTCATGGCAACTCAGATTATCTAAAATCAGAGCTCTAGAGAAATAATGAAAACCTTAAGACTGCCCAAGTTGCTGAATTAGGTCAGCCATAGTCAACCTTAGTAGTAAATTGTACTCATGATAAAATTATCTTTCTTTAGCAGATTTGGATCGAACCCGGCCAAATCTTAGTGAGTCAGATGAATACACTATTGTTGTTATAACTCAAACAGGTGCACGTCTGACTCTTCCTCAAGGTTCAGGGTGTGAAATTGGATCATTGACACGGAAGTATCTAATCATATGTATAATTTACTGCATTAGTTTGATATTTTTTCTAAGTGTGGTGATTTAGGGAAAATCTTTGTTTTTAGTGGAGATAATGTTGGGGCACAAGGGAAAGGAACGGTCTATTAGAAAAATTTAAAATTGTTTGATACCCTATTTGTTCCTGAGCTTAAGTATAATTTGTTGTTTGTAAGTAAGTTGACAAAAGATATGAAGTGCAAAGTAATTTTCTCTCCAATGAGTTGTGTTATGCAGTTTAAGGAGGATGATTGGCAATGCTAAGGAATCAATGGTCTCTACTATTTTTTCTGGAGAAAAGACTAAATTTTAGGTACAATCAGAATCCAAGTCTTTTGTGTCAATGTCCAGTGAGTCCGACGTTATGCTATGGCATAAATGTCTCGGCTGACCTAGTTTTTCATATCTATGTCATTTGTATCCACTTCTGTTTAAAAATAAAATGTTTGGTGATTTTAAATATGAACATTGTATTATGTCAAAATTATTGAACAGTCCTCCTCATATTCAGCCTTATAAAGCCTCCAAACCATTTCAATGAATATATAGTGACATTTGGGTCCTAGCTTGAATATTAACTTATATAGGACATAAATGGTGTGCCACTTTTATTGACGATCAGTCATGGGTCTGTTGGGTTTTTCTCTTAAAAGAATAGTATGACATTTGCTATATATTCTAGCAATTCTATAAATTTTTCTCAAATGTCTGTCAAGAAAATATTCAGTTTCTTCGCACTGACAAAGGAAAAGAATATTTTCCAAATGAGTTTACACAGTATTTAATTTCCAATGGTATCATTTATTAAAGCTATTGTTTTTGCACCCCTCAGTAGAATGGACTTGTAGAGTGTAAGAATAGGCATGTGGAGTTGTAGATCAGTGATGTTCACATCTTCAATCCCTATTAGACTCTAGGGAAAGCAGTTTTAACTACTGCATTTATCATTAATCATGTCCCATCAAAAGTCCTCAATTTCTGGACTCCTATTAGTGTTCTTCTTGAGTCATATCCTCATACATGATTACTAAATTCTCATCTTTCGAAGGTATTTGGGTGTACTATGTTTATCCTAAATAACTCATAAAATAAACACAAGCTCGAGTTTAGGGCAATTAAATCTGTCTTCATTGGGTATTCACCTCCACAAAAGGGGTATAAATGCTACCACCCTTATCATCCTCCTGCAAGGCCCGTATATGTCACATCGGTCTTGTTTTTCTTGAAAATCACCCCTGTTTTGGCTCATCATTTGAAGGGTAATTAAGAGTCCTTTCATGATCATGATAATAACTCTTTGTTTATTAACCTTCAGCCTATACATATTCCTTATCAGTTCATAGATACCCTACAGAAATCAGATGGGTTGCAACTTGTTGAAACTTCATCCCTGCATGAGGCTGAATTGATTGAACCAGGCCCCTTCTTTGCCATAAAGTTCTTGCGAGTTGTTGAATCATAGTGATAAAATCATCAGTGAGCATCCTACTTCCAATCCTATACAACCAGAGGATATTACTGATCTGTCCACTCTTGATGATTCCCAAAACCAAGGTAATTCTCCAATGAGACCAGCAGTTAAATTATATCCCAGATGATTAAAGATTCCCTTATATGACCAATCACTTCGTTTAGAGCTTTTGGTCTATTCTCACCAGGAAAATGCTCCAAATATGGAAGTACATAAGGACAACTCTTTGGATCTTTCAATAGCCTTGAGAAAGGAGAAGAGGGCATGTGCAAGATATCCTATTGCCAACTATATTACATATAAGAATCTATCCCCTAAATATGAGTCTTGTTTAGCAAGACTCTATTACTACATCAACTTCCTTTAGCTTACGATTTACTACTTTCCCTTCACTAGATGGCATGGACACCATTAGATCATATTGTAAGTTTTCTACTAACATATCATTATCTTTTACCCACTTTTCTTACGTATATGAGTGTATTGCGCTGATATCAATCAATGTATAAGCAAATTTATCCTTTATTTGCACCATGCCTGGAACAATTTTTATGTTTTAATTTAACTATCTCATAACTAAATTTAACAAGCACTCATGACAAATTTGACAATTTTCATCAATAATTTAATGACTTGCCTATAATCACTTCGTCATCATTGGCAGCTTTAGTGCGTTGCACAACATATACCCTAGCTTGAGCTTAAGGTTTCGCCCTTCCTCTTTTAGGGTTGGCAATATCATTTCTAGGCTCTACACCTTGGGTTGGTACTGTGGTTTGAGTTTGGTTTCCTTAAACCCTAGCTTGATAATTGGTCGCAACATGGTCCGCTTGACCATAGTGGAAACACCTTATGTCTTTAGGGTTTTGACATTGTCTTGCCATATGTCTGGTCTCCCCACAACGATAACACTTCACTTTTAGCTCTAGGCATTCCCTTGCCAGGTGATTTTTGTCACACTTCCAACATGCCCTCTTTATTTGTGGAGGCTTTTGATTCCCTAGTGGGGATTTGTAGGGCCTCTTACTCTTTTCAATTGCTTGATTCTTCTTTAAGTTGCCTCCTCACTTCCTTTTGTGTGACAAGCCCTCTCCTCTCTTCATTTCTCTCACTTGCTCGAACATACAGGCCTCATTTACTACATCTACATACCTTATAGAATTTCCACTTTTTGATTCAACTTAGTAATAGACATCGAGCCCCATTTTAAAATTTTCGACTTTAGTCTCCTCATCGTTTTGGTAAGACAACGGGGCAAATTTCAATAGCTTGTTGAAATCACATTTACACTCCTGAATACTCTTTCCTCTTTGTTTTAGCTGGTAGAACTCCTCCCATTAACTGTTGTTGGGATATCTACCAATTATGGGCTTCATCCTCAAGAAGTATTGAAGCATAATCAACCTTTTTATCATTTGGTATGTCATGTACTTGGAAGGCTCTCTCAGTAGAGACAATCCATTTGGTCGCAGCAGTAGGATCTAAATTTGTAAGGCTGCTTCAACTTAGCTTCAATGCTGCCAATGTTTCTTAATTAAAGATTGAACATTGGCATGGTACGCTAGTGACGTAAAAAGTATAACTGCCAGTGTATGTTGTGATGGACCACGTTCCCTGCTTTCTTCTACAAAAGCCCAATGTTGTTGTTGTTTTAGGAGAATCATCAGATCTTGTAATAGAACAACTCCTAAAAACTTAGAGAGTATTCCATGGGAATGAGTGGCTAATTCCGAACTTTCTAGCCGAAGGATTGTTGCATGTTCAGTTCTATAAGGATTGTGAGATCTAATTGATTTGTTTTGTTTTTATTTTTATTTTGGATATTATATATGCTCTATTTGTTTTGTCATTTTTATCTTATTTGATTGATGTAAATTAGGGCCCATTTGTTCAAGTAACAAGGTCATATACTAATAATTAGAACCTTGAATCCATAATTGTTTGATTGTTCTAATATTTATGGCATAATAACATGATTGATTTTGAGATAGATAATTCATTTGTGTTGTGAAGATATAAAATCATGTTTTTGATTTTTGGCTTGAATTGGTGATCTCTCTTGTTATTCATGCTATTGATACATTAAACCCTAAGTGTTTGTTTAAGGTTGTTTAATCAATAAGGAAAATAATCAAAGAGCTTGTTTTGATTATCAAAAAAGTAAGGAGAGATAGGTTGTTAGAGCTTGTTAATGACCATAACCAATTTTTTAAGATAAAGAACAGAAATCCTTGCATCAATGACCAATCCTGTGAACTAGACTATCATAATACATTTGGTTAGGAACTCTTTGATTTTGAACTAATCTCTGAATTTTTGTATGCTTGCTTATAGCTTAATTAATTTTCTTAGAAATAACAAAACCTCCCCTTTCTACTCTTCTTCATCTAATTCTCAAATAGAAATAAATTTCATCAATCTTTATGGATACAACCCTGCTTACTGCTATATACAAATCTTTAAGAGTAGGATAATATATTTATTGGATAGTACACCCACTAAATTTTTTTTCCTTCAGGATAGCCCTACAACACCGACCACCAAAAGCTGGTCCTTTAGACGACATTGTGGTATAGGCATCAAAGAAATCTACCAATCCCTCTAAGGGGATGATGATTGAATTCCCAAATAATTGGAGTTGGGTCTAGAAAACTTTAGGATATCCAAAAATCCACATTTTTCCTTTGGAGCACTTTGCAAAATGCTTTACCTACATAAGCTAATCTGGCACAATGCGGGATGGCTATATTACTGATTTGCCTTCTCTGTAATAAAGAAGATGAAACGATTTAGCATGTTCTCCAGCAGTGTCCTACATCTTAAGGATTGTGGTCCACCATCAATTCCTCTACAATGTTCCAAGCCTCCTTCCACCTAGATTTCCTAGCTTGGCTTCAAAGAAATGCATCTCATCACCGGTTGCACCGAGTAACCAAGTCCTCTCCTTAGTCCTGTTTATTTATCTTTTACCTCTGGGAAATTTAGAAAGAGAGGAATTGCAAAGTGTTCTCTCATCTAAGACCTGATTGGATCCTCTCTACAAAAGTCTGTGTAGCTGAGTAGAGGAGCCATCATCTCTAGCGTAGACAGACGCAACTGCATTCCCTAGATCCTCCACATTGGCAACCTCCAACCAACCCCTAGGTGAAATTTAATACTGATGTGGTTGTGGCGGTTAATGGATGTCGCGTTGTTATTGAAGTTGTCTGCCGATACCCATATAATATTCCTCTTATTGCTTTTTGCAAAAAAAAAAAAAAAAATCCTCGATGCCTCTCCTCTTGAAGCTAAACTCCTCAGCATTTTAACTGCCATAGATTTATGTCATGTCAACAAACTACCTTTTGTCATCTTCGAATCAGACCCCTTAATGGCTGTTAATCTCCTTAGTGGAGCTTCTTGATCCTCCTCCCCTTTTTCTCACCTTGTTTCTATTTGCAAAGTTAAATTACAAAGTCTTCCTATTGCTTAAGTTTGCTATACTCCAAGGGAAACCAATTAAGTAGCTATGATATTGTCAAGAAAGGGCTTGCTGTTCTTACCAACAACACCTATGCCATGACTAATGTAGATTTATCTACTTTTTTCTCTTCCCTTTGTTGTTCGACTTCTATTCCTTACAATAGGGATCTTTTGTGTTAGGGCTACCATCCCCTGATTTGGGTATCTAGATCTCTATGGATATGTTACTTATTATGTACTTATGCTTTCTTACTGTTAAATGATATTTTGTTATTCTACCAAAACAAAAAAACTACTCTCACTCTCTTCTTCGATTAAACCTAAGGATTTAGGGGCATTTGGCTAGAGGTTTCGCCGATGTTTGAGTCATAGCACATGGTAGATTCGGGAGATAATTTGGGCCTTGGAGATTCGAAATCCTGGCTTCCCAGTGATATCAATAATAGCATTAGCAACTTAGGCTCTCCAACTCACCACCAACACGATGTTGGTAGTGGTGGTGCTGGTGATGATGGTAGTGATCTCAATCGTGAATTTTATAATGTACTCTCTCTCTTTCTCTCTCGTTGAGCCTCTCATTGCATACTCTCTCTCTCTCTCTAATTGCATACTCTCTCTCAATGTGTTTAGTGTAAATTTTGGGGAAATTTGGGGCTTTTTGCTCAAAATGTTAGTCCTTTGAGAACCACATGAAATGTGTGTAAGTTATAGGAAAATTCTATGCTACTACCATCACCATCGAACCACTCCTATAAATATTTCAATGATTGGTTCATGGGTTAAGCTCGCTTGCTAAACATAGAAGTTCCCAAATAGTGAGGAAAAAGATTGTTAATCCTTAAAATATTTCTTATTTTATGAGATAAGCGATTTGGTGCAAATGTGATTTTGTATTTAGTGTTTTCAATTGTTTTAGTTCCAGATATGTTTCCATTGTGAATGTGTGTTAGGAGTAGAAAGCAATCAGCTCATTCATGCCTCAGGGTTCCATGGTGTAAACTAAAATGGCTTCCAAGGAGTCATTATATAGAAAGGTTAGATTCTATATGAACATTCATAGTTTTGTTAACTCTATCAGTAATAGAAACATTGGTATCATTTTTTTTGTTATGTTATTTAGAAAGCATTTAGGCCACATGGGATCAATGTAATGCATTTATGTCCATTCTCTAGTTGCTTGTGTTATGCTCCGATTGAAAGACTAGTTGGGTTGGGGTTAATTAACTTAAAGCATGGTTATAAGGAGGGATGATAATTTTTAATACCAACATGAGAATGGTAAGAATCCTTGGGATAGAACACTCAATTGTCATTACCGTCCCCAAAGATTGTGCTAATGAAGTGCAAATTGCCTTGATTTTGTGATGTCTATTTAATTTTCATGTGCTTTTTACACTAACATAAACTATACCTAAAATGTAACATAGCTGCAACTTGCTAAGATCGCCATCCCGTTGCCTTTGTTGTTCATAATGACGTTTGTTTGTTTAACTTAAATCAATAATAGTATGGCATACCTACCTAAAGGTCCCTTGATCTATAATGATTGAATCATTGAGATGGTTTGTGTATAGCCCATGCCGCCATAAGAATATTTCTTAATCTACAAAGAGATTTAATGTATTCATGATATGGTATTAGATGAGTTTAAGACATCCAAAGAAAGCTATTTAAATTCAAAGAACTATTTCTCGATTATTAAAACTGTTGAACTTCTATGTTCAAAGTGGATTTTGATAACATAATTAGTTGCTCAAACAATAGAGATAGGGATAGGAAATTTGACTCTATAATCTATTTTATTTCCTATCTCTTTTATATTTCACATTATAATCTATTGTTGTATTATCCGCTGATATTAAAGTACAATTTGATCTATTGCATAAAATGTAATTGTTTGAGCATTTTAGGGTAAATACTCAATTCATCTCCCTATCACACCCCCCCCCCCCCCCCTCCCAAGTATTTTCTAGTGTGTTTTCATGTTTTCATTTGGTATCAAAGCGTTGTCTCTATTTTTCTTATGCTTAATCACATATAGAGTAAAGATCATGGCATCAAATGCATTAGGGTTTCTAGAGGGGCAAGCTATGAATAGACCATCGCTTCTAAGTGGAGGTAACTACCCATATTGGAAGTGTAGAATGGAAATTTTTCTCAAAACTCATAATAGACCGATATGTAATGCAATAGAAAGTGGGCCTTTGATTATAGAAAGAAAAGAAGAAAAAGATTACAATGAAGATGATTGGAAAATATTAGATTTAAATGACATAGCTATGAGCATATTGTATTATGGATTAAATGAAAGTAATTTTAATAGAATTTGTACATATAAATTAACTAAAGAAATATGGGGTGAATTAGAAAAGACTTATGAAGGAACATCAAAAGTAAGAGATACAAAAATAAGTCTTTTGTGTGGGCAGCAAATGAATTTATAGATGAGATGCATAATAGATTCATCAACATTATAAATTATTTGAGTGTACTTGGAAATAATTTCACTAACTTGAAAATAAATTGTAAACTTCTTAGGTCACTACCTAAGGATTGGGAAGCAAAGAGAATAGTCATTGAAGAAACACAAGATTTAAGCGCCATGAGCAAAGAATAACTTCTTAAAGCACTCAAAACACATGAGCTCGTTATGAAGCAAGAAGAGGAGTCAAATAAGCAAGCAATTGCTTTAAAGGTTACTAATCATGATTCCAATGAACAAGAAGATGATGATGACAATAATGGAGAACTTGTCTTGATGGCCAAAAAGCTTAAGAAGTTCATAAGGACCAACACCAATACAAAGAGAGTTGACGATGAAAGTAGCTTATTTGGATACAAAAGAAGGATGTGATAACTTGCTTCAAATGTCACAAACCTAGACACATCTAACAGTACTGTCTACTCCTCCCAGAAAGGAAACTCTCATAGCCACCTAGAGTGATGATGACTTAAGTGATTCGGATGAGAATGCATGCTTCATGGCATTGGATGATGAGGTAAATTCTCCATCTTCCCCCTTGTATGATGAGATGTATGCTATGTATGATAAAGTATGCAGTAAGTTAGTAAAAATAGAGAAAAAAGAACAATATACTTAAAACACTCATAATGTAAATAGGAGAAGAATTGGATAATTTAATAATTGAGCATGAAGAGACTAAAATAGAAAATATAAAGCTGCATGAAGAAATAAATATTTTGAAATTAGAAAATGAAAAGATGAATAATAAATGCAAGAAGCTAAAGAGCAAAAATGAAGAATTAAATAAGATCAATGAAAAATTAATAATTGAAAATGACTTGCTTGAACTTGAAATTAAAACCATAAATAATAACAATGCTACCTGTGCGGGTAATAGTACTGATGAAATCTTAAAGGAGCTAGAGGAACTAAAAAATGAAAATATTTTGTTAAAAGCCAGCTTAGATGATTCAAAGGCAACTATAGCCAAGTTCACCTATGGTAAAAAGAATTTGAACATACTTTTTAGAAATCAAAGGTGTGATTCAAATAAACATGAAATTGGCCATAGTAAAGAAATCAACTACAAGTCCCATAAAACTAATTTTGTAAAAGCCACCCATAGGACATGCAATTACTGTGGCAAATTTGGTTATATTGCACATAATTGTGCAATAAGAAGAACCATGCATTTGAATCATAAAAACAAGCTAATTTGGGTTCCTAAAAAAGATATCCTTATTCTACCTAACCAAAAAGAACCCAAACTCTAATGGGTACCAAAGAAATAATACTCTATTTTGTAAGGATCTTCAAGTGGGAATAATATATGGTACTTAGACAATTGTCGCTCTAGACATATAACTGGAGACACATCTAAGTTCACATCTTTAGACTTGAAAGATCAAGGAATGTTACCTTTAGAGACAATCGCAAGTCAACTGTTGTTGGTGAGGGTAACATTCTTGTAAACAAAGAGTTAATTATTAAAAATGTGTTGTTAGTTGATAGATTAAAACATAATCTATTTAGTGTGAGTCAATCATGTGATAATAGTTTTAGAGTAACATTTTTTACCAATAAATGTTCTATTAAAAGAATTGATAATAATCAAGCTTATTTTGAAGGTTATATACAAAGAAATATTTACAAAATCAATCTAAATGATTTCAAATCATCAAATAAACAACAATAACCTCCTCAAACAAGCTCCAATTGATAGGAAAATTGCTTCGGTTCATGGCTTTACCTCTAACAAGGTTAAGCACACCTCCAATAACAGCCACACTAGGTTAATCCTTACATAACCTCATCAGTTCACTAAGAACATCGATGCTACACTTAGCAGCCTCAATCTTAGGAGATGCTTGGACATTCGGCAAGACAACAACTGGGGAAAGTTGAAGCAGACTCTACACCTTAGGAGACCGAGGGCATGGTGAGGTCTGCATGATGTGAACACTCAAATCAGCAACAAGAGCTAAAGCGTTTTGATCCTATATGTTAACCTCAGCAACTTGCCTCTTTGAAGGTGTCTTCTTCATAGCCTGAGCCTTCTTTCTTTTCTTCATCAACAGCCTCACAAGAAGCCCATTTATATCCCTCATCTCTAATTCAACACCTAAAACAAAAATGTGATAATAAAAAGTCAGTAAAGAAACAAAAAACCTGTCGAGGTAGGCCCGAATGCTTGGAAACCATAGACTCATCACTAAATAGCAAAGGTGTTCTTTTGTTAAAGCTCAACTCAATAGAAGCTGAGGGGGAAGAGGGGAGGAGGAAGAGGGGAGGGGGAGGAGAGAGAGAGAGAGAGAGAGGGAGAGTACATCTACACTCAAAGAACCACTCCACACCTCTAGGAGTCATAACCTCGTTACCCTCAGTGATGGGTTTGCCCTTTAAGTAATTCCTAGCTATAAACTCGCATCTAGGGGCCTCCCACCTCACAACCTTATGAACTTATCGATGTCTCTTTGAGCTCTAGTGTCATGATGTCCTAGCTTCAATGGCCTTTTAGAATGGATGGGAAGGTATGATTTCACCCAGAAATTGAACTCACACTAGGATCCCTCCTTAATGTTGACAATCTAAAATAGGCCCCCCTAGTTTCGTCCATTCGAGTTTGTGAGCCCATCAAAGAGCTTGAATGAGCTCATACTCTGCTTTATAAGATAGCACCACCCTAAGTTGGACTTTTTGAAGGTATAATACCTCCAGAACAAAACCAGAGTAGGCCTCACGAACACACTAAAACACAAGGCCTCAAAAGCTACCAGAATACTCTAAGCGTTCAAGAGTAGTTAAGCTAGAGATAGCTTGTGATGGTAAAAAAACTCCTTTTAGAAAGGAGAAAAGGTCATCCTCAAATCGAACTTGAATGCCATGTCATACAGTACGAACCTTTGCCGTCTCCCCCCCCAGCAAGCAAGCTCAGTTGGACCAAGAAAGGGATATGGCCTTCCATCCCTTAGGGGAGCCTTACATCTTCCCCCTTTAAACCTCATTGAGCCTTGCTTTAGTAAGTTTCTCTCAACCATGTTAGGCCTAATGCCATCAACCGCTTTGGTCTATAGTGACTCATCAGATTTTTCCTTCTTACCATCTATGGAGTATTTGTCCAGAGGGAGCTGACACACCTTTTTTGTAAGCTCACCATACATATAGATACGAGGATCGATGCCTTCAAGTCCTCAACATCCTTCCCTATCTCCATATCTTGATCACCTTTTGAGGTTGTATACTCACTCAACATCCTCCCTTCCTCGCTCGAGCTTGAGTACCCTAAGCTGGTGCTTAGCTCTCTCTTACCTCTCCTTACTTCATCAGCAACCCTTTAAATCCTGCTGCCAGAATCATGAGAAAAAGATTAGGAATTACCTGAACTTGATAGCGTTGAAGTATAAGAATGATACAAGAAAAATGAACACAAAAAATTTGAGAAATGAAGTGAAACTGTTTTTACGTAAATGGAATTTGAGGATAGTTGTGAATGCAGAACCTTCCTTAAGACTCAAGTATTTATAAGAGGCTGAGGGGAAACATGAAGACTCTTAACACCTCAGAACATGAGACCGAATCAAATGGTCAAGACTTTGCCATGACATCAGTGTCATTAAAAGTCAAAAGCCATTATTACAATAGTCGTGTCCTTTCGAATCCAAAAAAACTTCCTAGACAAGCCACACAACCCTAAGCCCATGGCGATTGCTTGGCCCAAAATAGATCAAGTTCTAAAGTCACGAGCTCGAGATGACCTTGCATAGATTTGAACCACCTCCAAGGTAGATCATTCTATCACAAGCTTTAGGGATGCTGCTCAAATGGAAAAGAGCATCGGGAGTATCAACACGACAGGTCAACCTTGCAAGCTGATCCTTGATTGCTTACTCTCCTTGCTCCCTCACAAAGAGAGTGAAGGGACAAGTGTTGATATTGAAATATAGGCCACAACCCACCTGGCCTATTACCATCCTCACACGAACCAAAGAGCCCAAGAAGGGCCCAAAAGATCACTAACTTAGCTAACCTATGAGGAACCCGTAACTAGTGACACCTTAGGTCCTACCCTAGTAAGGGATCCGAAGCTCATGCTCGCCTCAACCTTGTGGTCACCTCGACCTTAAGGGAAGCCTACGAGCTCAACCTCAAACTCGACTCCACAAGATTCCCACTTTATCCTATCATAACTGGGGGTCAGGGAACATTGCTAGTTTAGCCACACTCCATGCAGCGATCGCTCCCATACCTTGGTATTGGATAAATTCTTCAACTCAGGTGCAAAGTAAGCTACCAAATGAGATTTGCCTTAAGGAAAAGATTTAGTGGACCTTATTCTGACATGGCCATGAATTGTAGATAGCCTTTTCCTTTGCGAAGAAAAGGAAGAATGGTTTTTTTATCTTATTAATACTCTCTCAAAGACCCATGAACTAATTTAGGTATCGGAGTGGCCATGTTAAACAATCCCCTAGCATACTACTAATCGTTTTTTTATGTTTGTAGGGGCAAAACTCTAGTAGCAAAATTAGCACCCACAACACTTTGTAACAAGCATAAGCTAATAGGAGTCCGATAGCTTCTAACCTTGCAATTGGAGCATAAGTTTCATCAAAGTATATACCTTCTTATTATGAGTAGCCTTTAGTCACTAATCTAACTTTGTTTCTAATAATCTTAATATTGTCATCAAGCTTGTTTTTTAATACCCATTTTGTGCTAGTTATGGAGTTATCCTTTGGTCTTGGAACTAGCATCCATACTTGATTTCTTTCAAATTGACCAAGCTCTTCTTGCATAGCATTGATCTAGTGCCGAACATGTGAAAATATGAGACATTTGGTTTTCTTCCTTTAAAGATCTCATAAGCTGTTTTTTGTTTCAAAGGCCTCACATAAACATGGTTAATAATATAACATGAAGGAGATATAACTTCAGCTCAAAAACATCATGCAATATCACTTTCATTAATAAACTTTGGATCATTTCTTGTAAAACTCTATTCTTTCTTTCAACAACACCATTTTGTTATGGTGTGTAAAGTGTAGAGAAATCATGATTAATTCCTTTTTTTTGTTCACAAAAATTCATAAAAACTTATGTTCTCAAATTCCTCACCATGATCTGATCTTAAGCTTATTATAGATTGTCCTTTTTCATTTTCTACTTGTTTAGCAAATTTTTGAAAAGCATCTCGTTTATATTTCAAGAGCAACATCCAAGTAAATCTAGAAAAATCATCAATAATCACAAGATCATATCTATTACCTCCTAAACTTTACACAGCTTCCTTTTTTCCATTCTATTGTTGTGAACAACGAAACATCTCCTAACATGTGTCTTGAGTACCCACTTTCAAGATACCAAAATCCTTTAAATCTTGCTCTGTATTCCTACATTCACAACTAGATGATCAAACTTTTTTAGGAACTTAGACTATCTTGGGCCTTTTATGATTCAAGCTCGCATTGTTTTGATATTTGATTTGTTGTCATTTGAGCTTGTTATTTTCATAATATCAATATTTTTTTATATGTTCATATTTATTGCAAAAGAAACATGCGTAAAGGTTAGGTCTTACTGACTTTCTTTGATACTGGTATGGCCTTCTTTGATGTCTTAGTGCTCTTTGTTGATATATTTTGGAATATCCTCTATAATTACTTCTATAATTATTTCTGTAGTATCCTTTGTAATTTTGTCTATGATACCTTCCAACAGACTTTTCGTCTTGTATAGCAGTTTTATTAGCATACACTTTGTCATTTTTTTTTTTTATCTTCCTTATTGTTACTTGTATCAACATTATCTTTAGTGATTGGTTCATTTCCTTTTACAAAAACTATTTTCTTAACTTGATTAGAAGATTCAACTTTGTTATAACCAATTCCTTATTTTGAATTACTCGTTCTTTGAGATGATAGTAGCGTTTGCAATTTCTCATCACTTTCAAAAAATTTATTGGACATATAACTTAAATCTTTTGAGACTCCATCAATTCTTATTTTAAGATCCTTGATTTCCTTTTGTAAAGTATTGTTTTCCTTAGTTAGCATATCTTGTACTTTACATAGACTTTTATTATCCATGTGTAGTTTTTATTTTAGCAATTGATTTGTTTGACATACAGCTTCTTTTTCATTTTTAAGGATTCTATCTTTTCATTAGCATTAGATAAAGCCATTAAAAAATTTTGTTTAATTTGTTTTTTGAAAATATTAGGTGCTTCACCTTCGGATTTAGAAGATACCTCAAATAGAGCCATGTAGCACAAATTTGCTTCTTTACCATCCTCTAAATCGTGTTTTTTGTTTCTTTTTATATTTCTTCATCTTTTTTTAGCAATACATGGCACTCATACTTGATATGTCCTCCTTTTTTGCATTCATAGCATACTATCTCCTTTTTCTTTTCCTTCCTTTCATCTTTGAACATTTTTTCCGCATCACACTTACAACTATCATTAACAAAGAGTTTGCTTCGGTTAGAATGCTTACCTTTTCTTTTCATCAGCTTTGTAAATCTTCTTACGAGAAATCATATATCCTCACATTCAATATTACTTTTACATTCATTGTTAAAGTCTAGATCTGTTTCAATAGTCTTGAATGCGGTGGACTTCTTGCTCTTTTCTTAATCAATTTAATGTTTGAGTTTTGACTCATATGCTTGCAGCTTCTCTCTTAGTTAACTTAAGGTCAATTTATCCAAGTTATGAGCTTCTTCAATTGCATTAGGATTGGAGTCCCACAAACTAGGTAGAATCCTTAAGATTTTTCTTACTAGTTCATTGTCATCAAATTTCTTTCCAAGCAAAGAAATCTCATTAGTAATTAAAGTGAAATGATTAAAACCATAAAAAATGCTTTCGTCAGTTTTGAATTAGAATAACTCATAGTCTTGTATTAAAGCACCCCGCCTAGTGACTTTAACCATAGTAGTGCCCTCATAGGTCTCGGACAGCTTATCCCATATTTCTTTAGCATTTTAGCACAATGAAATCATAGTAAAGATGGATTGGGAAATGCTCATTAAATTTCTTTCTTGGAATTATTTTTCAATTTAGGCTTTTTCTTTTTGTCTTCTGTAAGAATTGGATTCTCTCCAAGAACAAGTTCTCAATCTAGATATTGAATGATTTCCCATGAGCTAAAGTCTATGGCTTTAATGTATGTTTCCATCCTGTATTTCCAATAAGGAAAATTAGTATCATCAAAGGATAAAATGCGGTTTAGTCAATAGTAAATCATCTATAATGATTAAACTCTTAAATCAAAAGAGCTCTTGCTCTAATACCAAATGTAGGTCCTAGGTAACAAACAAGAGGGAAGGGGATGGATTGTTTATTACATAAAACTTTTGGTAGATTTTAACTTTTACGCATAGAACTTCAATTAAACGGATATAATGCAAGCAACAATAAATTGAAAGTGTAGAAAAGTAAATAAGGGCTAAGATTTATAAAGGTTTCTCATTGTGAGTCAATCCTCTTTTCCAGCTTTATTGCTAGGCATTTGGTCATCCACATTAGTCATTTCACTAATACAATAAAAAAAGAGAGATTACAAACATCAGTGCTATGTGATATCTTGCTTTATCTCACAAGCCACACCTTAACCTAATAATATAACTACAAGATACTAAGATGCAATCCTCTCAATAGACACACAACTTAACTCTCACAAGTAAAGAGCAAGAACTGTTTAATGAGATATAATGGAATCACAAAAAATTAAGTACAAAAACGTAAGTAAGGCAACTTCTAAAATATGTTCTAAAGAAGGCTCTAGAAGAATGTCGGTAGTAAGATGAGTGTATTTTTGATGATATCTTGGATGTATCTTCAAAAATATCTTCAAAGATGATCGGAACATTATCTTCTTGATTTCAAACGTTTGAAGCTTAAAAAAAAATTCCCACAATATCCAGTAATATTTATCTTGAATTTATCTTGATTAGTTGAAACACATATCTCATTCTTTCCTCGAGTATGAGCTGTTGTTGCTTCATTTGAATTTTAAATTTAAATGCTTCTAGTAAATATCTAAAAGAAGTTGTTATTCGAGCGATATATTGCTCCACAAAACTTAGAAAAATAATGTTAAATATATGTTATCTTCTTCTTCTGCAAATCTTATCTTCTTCATGGTAACGTTATTTTGATGAAGATAATCTTCGTTTTCAAACACTATCTTTGATTAGATCATATAATGTCTTTATGTTTGAAAGTATATTTTTGATAATATATGAAAAGCTGGAAAGTAAAATTACTTAGACTTCTTGTAATAAAACTCAAGTTCTGAACTCATCTAATTTGTTATCCCCATGGATTTAATCCTTCTTGAGTGGAATGCATTAAATGTGTCACCTAAATACATCTAATAAAGTAGAGTTAGGTCTTCGTATCAATCCTGAAAAAAAATAAACTCATCTTATTAGGTATAAAATCCTTTCAGTTATGCTTTAAGTCTTTTGTTTAGGTTTTGATATAAGTTCTGACAAAGCCTCTAAAAAACATTATGATAAACCTTTCGAAATGTAGTAAAATCTGCACACTTGATAAAATAGATTAGATGTATTTGATTACTTTTTGTCATCATCAAAACCATTGAGGGAATATCCTAATAGTAAGTTTTGTCTAGTTACATGTAGAGAGTTTGTCCAGTCCCAACATATTTTGTAAAATAAAAATGGTACAATGACCTTTGTCTAGTCTAGTACAATAAAAAATGGTGCATCTAAATGCTATCTAAAGTTTGGAGAATAATTGTGGTCTTATAGCTCCTAACTATCTACACATTCTTGATAACTTTTTTGATCAATTTCGTACTTATTTAACCCTTTGGCTTTTAGGTGTGCTACATAAATTGATTTAGTGAAGAGCCCCGATTCTTACTATGTGGATTTTAGAGATCAACTAGACTAGTTGTAATGTTACTATACATATATATTTTGAACCAGTTAATTGAAAGTATCTATGTTTGTCAATGATAAATTGAAACCAAAAAGCAAAAAGAAAAAAGAGAATTAAAAACTCTAATCCTAAACCAAAAATTGTTTATTTGATTTTGGTTCGATTTTTCAATTTTATGGATTTTTTTCACCCCTTAATATTGATTTTAGCTTGCCTTAATCTAACAAACCACGTCAACGGTTTTGACTATGTAAGAGATCACACTTCATAAATTGCATTGCAGTAAATAATTACCAATCCATGTAACAACTTTAACATGTGCCATTTGCCAACATGACGACGAATTCACCAATCACCACCATCTTTGCAGTTGCTAACCATTATGCCATCACCCAATCAAAACTCGAAACTCCTTCAACCACAACTTCCATGATCATCAATATCAAGTTGATGGATGGTTATAGTGTAGCGATAAATCCTAACATTAGTTAATGCCTGTTAGCCACCATAGATTGAAAATTTCAGTAGAAGATGAAAGGACAATCGAGAAAATGCATCTCAAATTCTTTTTTCTTATAATGGTTACATGAGCTACATAGGATGAAAAGATAATTACTTTGACTCTACTATAATAATCATTATAAATATCCATGATGGGAGCTACATAGGATGAAAAAATGATTACTTTGACTCCACTATAATGATCATTCCAAATATCCATGATGGTGATTATGATATGCTATATTTTCCATTTTTTTTATTCTAATATATTTGTACTTTCAAAATTAGTTTCCAAGGCAATTTAGGACTTAAATGCAAATGCCTCAATAAAGTTATAGGACTATAGAAGAAATTTCCATAAATGAATTACAATTTTGTAGATATACTGTTTAAATGAGCTAAACTAAATATTCATTAAATGATTCCATGACAATTGGTCTAGACTAAGTAAAGAGCACATAATTGCCTTTCCTTATGGAGTTTTCTCAATAATTAAGTAGTTCCCGGTCAATGTAAAAAAAATTTTTTTACTTAGCTTGGTTTTAAATATTTTAGCATTTTCTTCGAAACTTTTTAAAACGAAATACACAATTAACATTTAGATTTTTTTTTGTGAGGAAAAAAATCACAATATAACTTTAATTATTATTTAAATTTGGTTATATTCCTTATAAAACATCAGCAAATTGAACTTCCACCATCAATTCAATACGATAACACAATTATACATACGTATATATATTTATACATGGAAAACTTCACACCATGGGTTTAATCCATTTATACCCGATTATAATTGTGTTAAATTTATAAGTTTAGCATCCTAATGTTATGAACACAAGTAGAAGAGTTAGAAATAAGCCCTAGTATCTGTCCGACTGCGTGACTAGAGCATAGACAACATCACGAAGGATAATAGTCACCACTTAGTATAACTTGTAATACATTCTCAAATGTAACTAATTGTAGGAAGAGCATAAGCTACAACAAACTCAGAAGTATCACATAGTGTATTGAACAAGAAAAGACACAAACAAAAGGCAAAACATTAGCCTAAGATTTTACCCCAAAGTTATCTTTAAATGAGAAGTCTCCTAGAAACTCAAATTACAACCTTTCCTTGTGCATTATTCTTCACATTATGTGGAACCCTCGTATTAGATAAGAAATATTGATTAGATGAATAAAGTATATCATAGATCTAAAAATCTTGGATCAAAGAAATCGAGATTCCAGAGAAATCACAAACTTATTTTTTCTCTTTTGAATATGAATAGTAGAGAGAGAGAAGAACATACCTGAATGTTTCGTACTAAAAGCTCCTAGAGAGGACTTGTGTCCTTAGGGTATTCTTTTGATTTTTGCCTAATGAGAATTAAAATTCTAAGGCTTTCTTTTATTAGGCCTTTTAGTGGGCATAATATTGGTGCTTTTCATTGTTGTTGTTCTACATATCTTACAATAATCATGGCAGATGGTACTCGTGGTGTCGCCAAATTACAAGAAGAGCTTCTTCAATATGAAAGTAAGCTTCTTACTCTGGAATCTAAGATTGATCATGATATTTCGAATATGTCTCAAGTATTGACATTTGTGAAGTTGCAAATGGAGAATCAGAATAGTAATAATGCTAATTACACATCTGGAACTAATTCATCATCTTCTTCATTTATATGTAGTAATAATGAGAAGTCTACTGATTCATATATCAGAAACATTAAGTTGGAATTACCTAAGTTCCTAGGATAAAATCCTTTACTTAGATTTTTCAAGCTAATCAAATCTTTGATTTTCACAATATTCCTGATACTAAATATTTAAAAATGGTTTCTTTTACCATGGAGGAGAAGCTTTAGATTAGTATCAGTAGCTTTTTCATAATGGTTTGTTGACTACATGGTCTACTTTCGTTAAAGCTTTGGAGTCTCATTTTGGCCCTTCATTATTTGATGATTTTCAAGGAAAATTTTCTAAGTTGATTCAAATCGGTTATGTTAAGAATATCAAAATGAGTTTGAGAATCTCTCTAATCATATCATAGGCCTTTTGAGGATTTCTTAAAAAGCTATTTTATTTTGGGTCTTATACCTTTTAATCCAATAAGAAGTCCTTGCTTCACAACCTACTAGTATTTTACATGCTATTAGCCTACTAAACTTCAAGAATCTAAATTCCTTCACCTTACTTCTTTTTCTAGACCTACCTATTCTTTACCTTAACCTTCTACTTCCCATAAATCTACCATTCAATCCACATATATACTACCATCTTCTTTTGCTTATAAACCTATACCATCATCTTCTACTATCACTATTGCTTTGTCTACAAAACAAACTATCGCACGAAAGAAACTTTTACCATTCTAATGTTTAAAAACTACTGAATGGCTATAAGAAGAGAGGTTTTTGTTTTAATTGTGATGAGAAATTTAATAAGGACCATGTCTGTAAGGCCAAATTGCTTATGCTTATTCAACCTGATGACATAGATTTGTGTGATGATGATCTTATTGATTTTCACCAAGTTTTAAAGTTATCAAATAACATGGAGATTAGCTATCATGCTATTAGGGATACAAGTTCCAAAAACATTAAAAATGAAGGGTACAATTTTAGGCAAATTTGCATCAGTCTCATTGGACTTAGAAAGTACTAATAACTTCATTTAAGCTCATGTTGCTAGCAACTTAAATTTACCCATTATTGTTTCTAAATCTTTTCATGTCGTGATAGGGAATGGGGATCATTTGACTTGTTCTGGTTTATGTTCCAGTATTCCCTTACAGTTGAATGGCATTGATTTTCTGGTTGATTTGTACGTTTTGTCGATTTTGGGAGTTGGCATTGTATTGGATATTCAATGGCTGCCAACTTTAGGGCCTATCATAGTGGATTATTCTACTCTTACCATGCGCTTTTTTTTTTAATTGGAAACACATTGATCTCAAAGGTCCTTTAGCTATAGATCCTAAGAAACTTGCACATCATCAGTTTCACAAGCTGTTGAAGTCAAACAATGTAGCTCATATGTTCAATTTAATGGCTTAGAAAGTTACTAATAATTCGATTGAAGAATTATTGGGTTGATTTCCATGTGTTTTTGAGACTCCTTCATCATTGCCTCCTTTGAGAAATGGGTAACATTATATTCACTTGAAAAAAGAGTCTTAACCCATTAATGTTAGGCCCTATCAGAATCCCCATTTTTCAAGAATCGAAGATTGAAAAGTTAGTCTAAGAAATGTTGGATTCAGACATAATTCGCCCTAGTATAAGCCCATTTTCTTTACCAGTTCTCTTAGTGAAGAAAAAAGATGGATCTTGGTGGTTTTATGTTGATAATAGAGCTTTCAATCAAGTTACTGTTCTTGACAAATTTCCTATACCCCATAATTGATGAGCTTTTGGATGAATTGCATGGTGCTCGAGTCTACTCTAAGTTAGATCTACGAGCGGGCTATCATCAAATAAGGATGTTTCTTGATGACATCCGTGAAGCAGCCTTTCGTCTACAAAGGCCATTATGAATTTCTTGTCGTGCCGTTTGGCTTGACGAATGCACCATTGACTTTTTAAGCTATGATAAATAGCATATTTAGAACATTTATAAGGAAGTCAGTGGTTGTTTTTTTTTCTTATGATATACCATTATACAATACTTCTATGGAGGTTCGTTCATCATTTAGAACTTGACTTGTTTAGCTCATCATCAATTTTATGTGAAAAAATCAAGGTGTTCCTTTGCTCGGTCAATAAATGACTATTTGAGACACTATGTTTCCTTAGATAGAGTCAACCGTGATCGTAGTAAGGTCCAAGCTATTAAAGATTGGCCTTTACTACTTAATCCACAACAATTACATGGTTTTCTTGGCCTTACTAGTTGCTATAGGCGTTTTGTATGCCACTATGCTAATATTGCTACCCTATTAACCAATTTGTTAAAGAAAGAAGCATTTCAATGGTCATAGGTTGCCACTTTAGCTTTTGACAAGTTGAAGGAATATTTAATGTCTACTTTAGTATTAGCCTTACCTAATTTTTCTAGAATATTTATTGTTGAATCAGATGCCTTAGGTGATGATATGGGGTTATTTCCCATCATGGTATTCAACTTGTTGCATTTTTTAGCAAAACATTTTCTTTATGTTTATGTAAAACTAGTGCATATGTTAAGGAAATGGTTGCTATAGTTGAAGTAGTCAAGAAGTGGAGAAATTATCTTTTGGGTAGACATCTTATTACGAAAACTAATCGGAAAAGTTTGAAGGACATCCCTACTCAAGTGATTCAAGCTCTAGGACAATAACAATACTTGATCAAACTACTCGGGTATGATTATGAAGTTATGTATAAACCAAGTCCTAAAGATCCAATGCATTACCTTGAAGTTTTTTTGAGGACCTATGTTTATTTGCTCCATCTTTACTATCTTTTGACTTTGTTAGGTTAATTAAAATAGGGTACGAAACAATAAAGGTTGGAAGTAGCTTATGGATGATTGTATTAGTGGAGCTACAATGCAGTTGCCACTTGTGGAGAAAGATGGGTTGTTGTTTTTGACAGATAAGATTTTTATCCCTCCTTATCCTTCTATTATTAATTCATTGATATTAGAATTTCATACTTCCCCTATTGGTAGACATTTGGGAGTATCGAAAACATATAAGAGGCTTAATGAATCCTTTTTTTTTTTTTTTTGTTTAATATGAGGAAGGGTGTTGATAATTTTGTGAAGCAATGTCATATATGCCACTAAATAAAGTATTTGACTACATCCCTTGCAGATTTGCTTTAGCCACTTCCTATTCCACAACATGTTTTTAAGAATATCTCCATTGATTTAATCATTGATTTGCCTATTTCTAAAAGGTACTTAGTGATTTTAGTTGTGGTAGACCATTTAACCAAGTATTATCACTTTGGAGTGTTGATAGCTAACTACTCAGCTACTTCTATAGCTAAATTGTTTATGGACATTGTAGTTAAACTATATGGGATTCTCAAATCTATAGTATTGGATAAAGATAAAGTTTTTATGAGCCATTTATGGATAGAGCTTTTTAAATTAAGTGGGAGGAATGATTTTGGCTTACCATCCATAAACAAATGGTTAAACTAAAGTAATAAACAAATGCTTATAACAATATTTATGAGCTTATGTGATGGATTATCCAATAGCTTGGCCTCATTTTCTAGCACGAGCAAAGTTTTATTTCAACACTACTTATCATACTAGTGCTGATATGACTCATGTTTAGGCATTGTATGGATGTTTAACCCCTAGCGTCACTCATTATATATAGAGTCATAGTTCAATGGAGGCTATGGATCGAGAGTTGAAGACTAGAGATGACATCTTACAAGCTCTTAAAGCCAATTTGGCTTAAGCTCATCTTCAAATGAAGCAGTTCTAGGACAAGAATAGAACTGACCATCATTTTAAAGACGAGGATTAGGTGTACGTGGAGTTATAACCATATCAGCAAACTTCTTCAACTAATAGGCTTTCTTATAAACTTCCATGACATTATTTCGGCCCTTTAAAAGTTTTGAGAAGAATTTGCAATGTGGCTTATCTTTTAGATTTTCCTTCTTCTTCTAAGACACATCCATTATTTCATGATTCTCTACTTGAGAAAGTTTATGGGACGAATTTTGAGGAGTTGCCTTTAGCTTAAGACCCATTAGGAAGCTATCCTATTGTTTCCCCACTTGTTATTTGGACACTAAATGTGTTTTCAAACAGGGCAAACTGGTTAATCAATTACTAGTTCAATAGGAGCCTCTACCTACTGAAGATGCTTATTGGGTAGATCTTTCGAGTGTCAAACGAGATTACCTTAACTCTAACCTTGAGGACAAGGTCCATTTTCCATCATGGGAGGAACATGCGATAAACACAAGTAAAGAAGCCCCATATCTATCCGACCATGTGATTGGAGCATAGGCAATATCACAAAAGGAGAGTAGTAGCTACTGTCACGCGCCCAAAGGGTACCCTAAACGTAACAGTCTGCCGCATGCTAATCAAGGCTTAAGAATCACTACCACAATCATTCATAAGTCTTGTGTTAGTATGCAAGGTATTCCTTTACGACAATACAAAACATAAACAATTAGAGACAAATAGTTTAATTTGGTAGGATAAGCATAAAAATATAAATCATAGATATCTTAAGATCAGTTACAAAGCATTAAGAGGCATTCCTTTGCTACACATAAGATTAAGTATTATCCTTTTTGGTAACCATTGATCTTTCTAGGTTCACCACTGAAAAATATACAAACCAATTGTGAATTTCTAGAGAGATAACTCCTAGTGTCTTATTACTAGATTTGCCAGGTCCGGGGACACAGTCATAAGTACGGGAACTGCATTAGAAAGAAACTATGGAGGTGTAAGCTACGCTAGCTTAGTGAGTTCCACTTCCAAGATCAAATGCTCAACAGTAATATATAACAGACAAGTTATTAACAATCATATGAATGCACAAACACGTGAGCATATAATAAGTAAGACCAACCAAAAGTCTTATGTTGAATGGATTTACGCCCTTCATTCAGGGTTAGGTGTTTCAGGCCTATACGACCAACAATTTCAATTTTTCTCACTTTTTATTATGATTGATACAGGTGCCCACCCACACACATTTTCAATTCCGGCCCATACGCCAACATTAATTTCCGGCTATTATGCCAACATTCAAGTTTACAGGCCCCTCGTTGCCCGGCTATTATGCATTCTTCCCACAAAGGTATAATAACCTATGCAATGTGACTTACATATGGTATGCATGTCAATTTGATTATAAGATCATGGCATATTAATTTAACAATTTATGGATGATCATAGAGATTTTAGACGATCAATTCTATACTAGGTCATATAAATAATTACAACAAGCTCATTTCGATATTTTTATCATCAATTTACCAATGTAGAAATCATATACATACAGTAAATTTTATCTTATCTTAATTCTAATGCCACTAATATTACAAGCATAAGCACAAGCATAAAATTTAATAATAGTGAACTCACCCGGCCATGGTCTCCAGTCTCTAATGGTAGCGATCCAGAAACAAGAATTTTCCCCCGAATCCAAAGTCACCCAAACGAAAGAAATACCCTTATGAGTATTTCATACCATAACTAACTTCAAACTTTTCAAATAAAACTTTTCGAATTCGTAATTTTCGTAGTAATTGGAAATTTCAACTTAAAACAACCATAACTTGATCATTTTAACTTAGAATTTCACAATAAGCTACCGATTTCCATCCACTTGGAAAGATCTATCTATTTATGATGTTGTTACTAAATTTTTAAAATGTTTAGGTCTCGGAATGTTCGGATCAAATCTGATCAGTAACTACAAGTCGAATTTTTGAAATTGTTTTATGAAATTTGCATCATTTCTATCAAGTATGTTATATGTACATGCAATATCTACAAGTTATGGTCATGAATGTCATTATATGAGCTATCTACATGTAATTCTTTAATGATTTTTTATTAAAAAGAATTTTGCAAAGACTTATACCTCGTAAGGGTGTCATAAACACTCGTTTGGGAAAACTAGCTCTATTCCTTTGAAAATCATGTATATTCTTATTATGATGAAGCCTTGATAACCTATATACCTAATACTTTCATTATCTTAATGAATTTCCTCATTTAAAGGTTGGAAAAATAGATGCTTAAAGGTGAGTTTTGCCTAGTGACTAATTTTGCAAAGTTTTCGGAAAGGAAAGTATGGTTTGATCTTAGTTGGAAAACTTTGCTTTTGTTTTATGTTTCTACTTTGATAAAAACACATTTGTTCTTATAAAAATCAAGTCTTTATTATATCTATTCGTTAAGACTTCTATTTTTCTATTAAAATACTTATTCTGGCATTTGGAAATAGGTGTTTAAATAGGGATCATTTTTAGATCCGAATTTGGAAAAATTATTTTTGAGATTGTTTCTTATGAAAAACTCATTTATTCTTTCTAAAATTAAGTCCTAGTCAAACCTACTTCCTAAGGCTTTCATTTCTTTAATAAAATTCTTGTTTTAAGATTGGAAAATAGGTATTTTCTTGGCATTTCTCCCGAGTTACGAATTTCAACATTTTTGTTGGAGTTGTATCATAGATCTAACTTGACTTTTGAAATCATTTTCTTGTTTTGAAAATTTCTCTTAGTAAAACCATGAACAACTTATAAAAATCACTACTTTATGATCCTTATTACCTAATCCATTCATTTTAAATGTAAAACCTTCATTTTGAAGTTGGAAAATATGTTTTCTAAATTGGAAAATATGTTTTCTAAATTGGAAAATATGTTTTCTAAATGGGTCTTCTTCAAGATTCAAATTTTAAAAATAACTTTTTGATAGAAACAAAATGGATCTTGAGTTTTGATCAACATTTTCCTTAAGAATAACATGTAATAAATCTTTTATTCATGAGAAACAAATAGCTATGTTATTTTAACTACTAAAACAATAGATCTACTATACTACTCATGTTATGAGTGTAATGCAACAATGCAAATATGTAGATGTGAGTAAAAATGAAAATATATGCACAAAAATATCTATATAACAACATATAACAATATATAGCAAAATAATAGTAAGATAACTTAGATTTCAATATCCACAACATTGTGATGGTAAGGATCACATGCTTAAGTATTTCCACATCCCTAGCTCAAAGCTTATGGGGATTTTAGTAGAACCACACATGTATGATCTTGCCATTACATGTTTTAGAGTGGTAGGATTAAGATCTATTACCTATTTAGATGTTTTGGAGAAGGAAACTTGAAGTTAAAAAAAAAAAAATTGTGTTTCTGTGTGTGTGGGGCAAGGGTCACGGCAAGGATGGAGAGGAGAGGGAGAGAAAAAGAAAATTCCAAAGTTGGTTTTGTGAGAAAATGAGATAAAGTGAAAAAGTGAAAGGTGAAAAAGAGATTATATAGGAAAATGAATTAGGGTTTTGTGTGATTATTTAATAA
The DNA here is from genome assembly GCA_024138025.1 of Combretum micranthum. Taxonomy (NCBI): domain Eukaryota; kingdom Viridiplantae; phylum Streptophyta; class Magnoliopsida; order Myrtales; family Combretaceae; genus Combretum; species Combretum micranthum. The sequence goes on along the minus strand of JAMXBD010003131.1, from coordinate 2,612 downwards.
AAGGAAAACAAAACAAAATGTGGCCTATGGGGGTGTGGGGGTGGGTGTGTTAGGGTTGGGGTTTCCCGCCAGTCCCAAGAGAGAGGGGAGAGGAGAGTGTTTTGATTTATTTTGTGTAATAAATTTCAAACTTAATGAGTAGTTTGTGTACAAAATATATTGGAAAAGTAAATTTGTAAGGAAATGATGTAAAATTATAAGAATAGGTTGTAAGGATGTAAGAATAGGATATGGGTAGTTGTACTTGATGAATAGTGTAAGAGAAAACAAAAGTTGATTAGATACTTAATTTACCGGTAGTATTGAAAATACGATAAAAAGGTTATAACTGTAACTTTTATAACCCGAAAAATTATATAACTGAAATATTACGAAATTATAAACCTAATGGTACTAATATCATATATTTAATATCCCGAGCCCTGTGACAAGCTTTTCGAAACTTATATGCAATTGGGCTCGAAATAGGTCGAAAATTCACCAATCGGATATTGTTTAGCATTCTAATATTAAGATGAGCCAAGCTACACTTCCCTCTCATATTTGACTCCTTGGTTTGAGAACCCGGGATTGCCGGATCTAAATCGCTAGGGTTTTCTAAGATTTTGTTGACTTAGGGTTTCTGGTTGATTTTTCGATTTAGAGCCTTACTTCGGAGTTAACTCGTTTTTATTCTTTCAGGGTTTCCTTCTTGATATCGCCGGACTTAAAATTCCTAGGTCCGATTGATCCAGAGATATTTCTTTAGGATTTCGGTTTTCGGTTTTAAATCTTTCCTGAAATCGAACTCAGGTTTACTTAAGAAAACGAGGGTTTACAGCTACTTAGTATAACTTGTAATACACTCTCAAATGTAACTAATTGTACGAAGAACATGAGGTGTAACAAACTTAGAAGTATCACATAATGCATTGAACAAGAAATAAAAGATACGGATGAAATGCATAACATCGGCTTAAGATTTTACCCTAAAGTAACTTTGAGTAAGCAGTCTTCTAGAAACTCAAATTCTAGCATTTCTTTGTGCATTATTCTTCATACCGTGAGAAACCCTCGCATTAAACAAGAAAGATTGATTAGATGCATAGAATATCTCATAGATCTACAAAATCTTGAATCAAAGAACTCAAAATTCCAAAGAAATCACAAAACCTAACTTTTCTCTTTTGAATATGACAATAAAGATAGAGAACATACTTGATTATTGTCTACTAAGAGATTCCTAAGAGGACTTATGTCCTTTGGGTTTTCTTTGTATTTTTTCTTGTTAAGATTTAAAATTCTAAAGCTTTCTTGTATATGAACGTGTTTAATAAGTATATTATGTACACATATTTAAGTTAAGCTTCCAAACTCATTTAAGATTAAAATTACTAATATTTTTAGTTTAATTTTATATTTAATTAATTTTGGTATTTTAATCTCTTCGAAAATCTCTCTCTCCACTTTTTATTTTCCTTTCATATTCTAATTTCTAAAAGAAAGTGAAATCATTTGGCATTTTAAGAAAAAAATTGAATTAAATATATTGATCACTTTTAGTTTGAGATAGTTTGTGATTAATGCACATAACAATTATGTCATAAATTTTTATTCAATATGGTTGCTTTTATGCCATTCATTTAGCCTCTAATATTATAATTTGTTTTTAATAATTAGTAGTGTGGTTTTTAGTTTAATTTTCATTGTAAGCATTTAGCAAATTGAAGATGGTATTAAAAATATATTTCAAATATAGATGCAATAATTATGATGTTTTTATTTTAGGGTTTTCTCGACCTAGCTACAATTTTCATCCAAAGGTGAATTATACTTATTAAATTCTTTAGGTTAAGAGTTTAAAATTCTCAAACATGATTAATAAACTAATCATATTAAGGATTAAGATGTTATAGATAAAAACCAATTCAAATCGAAACATGATTTAATAAACTACCTGTTAGTATGAATTATTAACCCTATTATTTACATGCGGTTTTTAGTCTTGGTTTCCTAACCTGAATCAACCCCTTTAAGCTATGGATCGACTTGTTGAGCTTTGAACAAAGCTAATTTCAATTAAAGGCTAACCTTGTTTTAAGCCCATAACGACCTTGATGGTCCTAGACAAGTCTCTTGAGGCTTTGTCAAGTTGGCCTGGTTCGAATTCGCTCAATTACCTCTTATATTTGTTTGTTTATTGAAATTGCCTATTTATTTTAGGTAGGGTTGCAAATGAGCCAAGCTGCTTGAGCTTGATTAGTAAATGAGCCGAGCTTGAATCTAAAGTGAAACTCATTTATCTAAACGAGCCGACTCTAGCTTTGACTTAGGCTTGAGAGTTGGCTTATGAACAAGCTCGTTTAAGCTTGTGAATAGCTGGCATATAGGCTCCTTAATAAACTCGCTAGCAAATTTGCAAAAATTTTTATGAACGATAAATTATATATAACTACATAATTAAAACAAAAAAAACTAATTTCTATATAATATATATTTATAATAATACTTGTATATTATATTTTAGGTTTAAAAAAAGATAGAAAATAAGCTATTTAAACGAGTTGAGCTTGAGCTAAAATTTTAGGCCGAATAAAAGCTTGGTAGGCTCAATAAAAATCCGAGCTCGACTC